>WAAF01004554.1:3136-38701 GCA_013400475.1 Tricholaema leucomelas
TATTATATATATTATGTATTTATATGTATTTGTTATATACTTATTATATATTTTATATATATAACTATTTTTACATACATTATATATAAATTATAATATATTATATAACTTGTATATTTCTGTCTATAGCTATATATATTGTAATATCTGCTTGTATATTGTGCTAAGCTGTAAATATAAAGCTTCATTCCTTAATTTCCAACTCAGATGAGTCTAGTCTGGGTGACTTTCATAAGAGTCGGGGGGGAGGGTAACACCCAAACTGTCACACAGGGTTTTTTTAAGTCTTCTGTCTCTTTTAGAGTTGATACATTTCAGTACTTCAACTGTTCTTAAATACTTTCTCTGTCAGTTTTAGCATTCAGTTGTACAATATGGCAGTTCAGGTAATCTTATTTGTAAATGAATCTGTAGGATTGATGTTCATACATAGTTTAATTTGTTAGACACAATCTTGAAAAGTCATAAGCTCACTCTGCATCTTTATGTACTCATGTATTAAAGAGGTATAATTTATAATAAACATCTGCTTTTTTATAATACCAATGTGACAGAAGGCATTAGGCAAGGAAAATTGACTGTGGGTGTGAAAGACACCAAATACAAATATGCACATATATAATTAAACCTTTAAAATATAGCTGAGTGATTTTTCTTATGCCAGTCCAAGGATTATTAATACACATGTCAATGTCAAATTTAATAAAGCTATTGCATTAATTGTAACTATGGTGTCTTGTACTAACACCTGTCAAGGTATTTCTGGTGCAGAAAATCTTTGTCATGAGTGAGCTAGATAACATAAATTATAAGTGAACTAGCCTTTTACCTCAAGAGATCCAAATTCAAATACTGCTTTTAGTCTCAAATGAGTTGTTTGTCACAACTCACTGAACCTCCAAATATGGCACAGTTCTGCATGGCTGGAAATTCGTACTCGGGAGACGTGAAGGATTGGATTATCAGCCTGTGTCACTAATCAAGATTATGGTGTATTGGCAGAGACAAGTAGGAAAGTGTGTGTATGTGTAGCAATTGCCAGCTCCTTCCATCACAAGACAGTACTATTCGTGTCTTAAATTCCGTAAGCAGGAAGTCTGTTAACAATTTTTGGACAGAAAAACAGCCTTCTGTTACTAATGGCAGCTTTTGCAGATGAACCTTATACAACTGTCCCTGATATTCTCCCATCAGAGGCAGTGGAAGCCATGTGAATGCCAACCAATGCTTGATCTCTGAAAATGCTGAACATCATCTTTTGAAGCCTGAATGTAAAGATCTGTGAAGACTGCAATCATAAAACTTTCAGTTTTCTACAGAACTGCCCTCAGATAAAACAAAATTTCAGAGAAGCATCTCATTCAAGATAAAAAAATCCCAATTGAAAGTCAACAAAAAGACTATTTTTAAGCCAAAATCAACATCTCTTAGTATCTCTTTGCAGAAATTGTGTTCTTTTAAAAATAATCCATCCAGTTTTCTTCAGAGGTAAGGCACCATGTCAAAATACTGGCACAGGGCTAGATCTGTACTGAATTGTGATGGTTTGGGTGTCCCCCGCCCCNTATAGAGCCAGCTAAATGCAGCTCCTGATGTGTTCACGTATATAATATACAGTAAAAATGGCAAGATGGTGCTGTCATCACTAAGCAGAAGAGAGAAAAGAAGGGTGTTGGCAGCATGCTAGAACACAACCATTATAGAGCCTATGGCTAAGCCTCATAGTATGGCTGGAGAGCATCCAGGAAAAAAGGGAGCTGGGGGTACTGGTAGGTAGTAGGCTGAGGATGAGCCAGCAGTGTGCCCAGGTGGCCAAGAGAGCCAATGGCATCCTGGCCTGGATCAGGAACAGTGGGGCCAGTAAGGTTATTCTGCCCCTGCATTCGCATTGCTCAGGCCATACCTTGAGTATTGTGTCCAGTTCTGGGCTCCTCAATTCAAGAGACATGTTGAGGTGCTGGAACATGTCCAGAGAAGGGCAACAAGGCTGGTGAGGGGCCTGGAACAGAAACCCTACGAGGAGAGGCTGAGGGAGCTGGGGTTGTTTAGCCTGGAGAAGAGAAGGCTCAGGAGTGACCTCATTGCTGTCTACAACTACCTGAAGGGAGGCTGTAGTTGGTGGTGATTGGTCTCTTCTCCCAGGCAACCAGCAATAGAACAAGGGGACACAGTCTCAAGTTGTGCCGGGGGAAGTATAGGCTGGATGTTAGGAGGAAGTTCTTGCCAGAGATAGTGATTGGCATTGGAATGGGCTGCCCAGGGAGGTGGTGGAGTCACCGTCCCTGGGGGTGTTCAAGAAAAGACTGGATGGGGCACTTAGTGCCATGATCTAGTTGACTAGACAGGGCTGGGTGCTAGGTTGGAGTGGATGATCTTGGAGGTCTCTTCCAACCTGGTTGATTCTATGATTCTCATTTCAAGCACACTTGCTGCTCTCATCGTTGCATGTTCTCCTCTTTACCCACATAAATCCCAAATGGGCCTTAAAGAGTTTTGTGCCACAGTATACGTCTCAGGTTTGTATAAACTTGAGTAAGACATCATTAAGAATTTTTATCCTGAATGTGGAGGTATGAAGCCCCAAAGAAAAAGTAACATGTTTATGGTTTTAGAGTAAATCAAGGGAAAAGCCTTATTAAGACAGGGCCAAATTGTTACTATGCAAAGCAGAGGTTAACTTTGAACAATTCAAACATAGACCTTCTGTACTACCTCAAAGGAAGCAAGAAGACAACAGCAAATGCTCTGTCTACATAAGGCAAGTTGTAAAGCAGAGAGTGGCTGTTGCAACATAGCATAATAAGCCTGGAGGCCTCTACTAGTAGGCATTTAATATATACCTCCCACATTTTACTAACACATTCCCCAGGGAGATAACAAAGAGGAGGGGAGCAACCATTTTACATTTCTTGTCTTCTTAAGTGATGGATCTCAGCTGAATGACAGACAGAATCTCCAAAAGAAAGGATGAAAAGGACCTGTTTATCAGGCTGGAGGATTTTTGCTCTGAGGTTTCAACATGGGAAAACAAATCTGAGGAGAAAAAAAAGAAATCTGAGTTTTGCAATGGGCAGAAGCCAATGGAGAAAACAAGATAGAAATTATTTTGTGTCTTCATTAATAAAAAATGGTTTCATTCACTTAGGAAGGGGTTGCATTACATTAATGTAGGCTGGACTTTGTCTTAGTCCAGAAACTCCCAAATGGCAGGGTTAAGTGAAAAAGATTACTGAAATTGCAACAATCTGCTTTAGAATTAGTCAAGCACAGGCCAATAAGTAATACAGAATCGCAGAATTTCTTAGATTGGAATAGACCTTCAAGATCATAGAGTCCAATCATTAGTTTCACACTGACAGGAATATTTACATAGACAACTAATGCTTCACAAAGCAAATATGTGTTCAGTCATTTATTGAAAGAGGAATCCTGATTCAATCTCCTTTAAAATAAACTAAAAATAGTACTTATAAGTACTTACACAGGGATGAGTGTATGAAAGCCTATTCAAAACCCAAAATTCCTCAGTAATAAACAACAAACATTAAAATGAAGGTTAAATTCTATGCTTAGTTATGTTTATCATGGAAAGAAATTGTATAGGAAAAAAATAAGTCTCTAAATCCCATGCTAGTGCACATGGCCTGTATAAGGAACAGTGTGGCCAGTAGGACAAGGGAGGTTATTCTGCCCCTGTACTCAACACTGCTCAGGCCACACCTTGAGTCCTGTGTCCACATCTGTGCTCCTCAGTTCAAGAGAGATGTTGAGATACTGGAATGTGTCCAAAGAAGGGCAACGAAGGTGGTGAGAGGCCTGGAACACAGCCCTGTGAGGAGAGGCTGAGGGAGCTGGGGTTGTTTAGCCTGGAGAAGAGAAGACTGAGGAGTGACCTCATTGCTGTCTACAACTACCTGAAGGGAGGCTGCAGCCAGGTGGGGCTTGGTCTCTTCTCCCAGGCAGCCAGCAACAGAACAAGGGGACACAGTCTTAAGTTGTGCCGGGGGAGGTCTAGGCTGGATGTTAGGAGGAAGTTCTTGCTAGAGAGAGTGATTGGCATTGGAATGGGCTGCCCAGGAAGGTGGTGGAGTCATCGTCCCTGGAGGTGTTCAAGAAAAGCCTGGGTGAGGCATTTAGTGCCATGATCCAGTTGACTGGATAAGGCTGGGTGCTAGGTTGGACTGGATGATCTTGGAGGTCTCTTCCAACCTAGTTGATTCTGTGATTCCATGATTCTATGATTGTATGTTCTGGAGCTGATTAAACAGCATAGAATAATAAACAAAGTTGTGACACACTGGTTTTGTAATGGGGATACAAAACAGATAGTAAGTGGTGTGCAATCATTTAATAAGAAGCATAGAGACTTAAGGAATATATATCACTGCAGACTAAATTTTCTAGCATTTGTCTTCAGAAAAAGTAGGCATCAGAAGGCAGTTGCAGACGTATGTTCACATATATTTGTGTCTGTCTTCAGACTAAACAAGGGGATGTGAGTATTGTTTCTCTCTCAAAGAGAAAGTCAGATGTTTCTTTGATATAATCCTGTTTGTTTATGAAAATGTTCAGAATCCTGCTTTTCATAACGAGTAGAAAATAAACAAAGGAATTAAAAATCTATTAAGCACCACCTTTGGTCATAGTTGTCAGTGCTATTTTCAGCCAGAACTTTCTCAAAAGCTTTTGCTCTTACCTTTTCTTCAAGCTGTGTTCTCAGGCTTTGTTCAAAATGCATCTGATCCTGACTTACAGTCTTGCCTGTCTGCTTCTCTGGATTTGAATCTCTCTGTCACAGACGCATACATCTTCAGAAAAACAATAACTAGCAAAGCCCTTTCATCCCTATTGGTATAAGCGTAGCTCTCGGTGCTTTGAACAATGACAGATGAATAAATTTGGGGTGGAGGGTGATATTGCTTCAACTATCTGGTTCCAGAAACAATCACAGAATCACAGAAACATCCAGGCGGGAATAGACTCTCAGGACCACCAAGTCCAACCTATAATCCTACTCAACAAGATTCATCTTAAACCTAAGCACCACATCCAAGTGACCCACATCCAGGGTCGGTGACTCAACCACCTCCCTGAGCAGCTCATTCCAGTGCCTGACCACTCTCTCTGAAAAACCTAATGTCCAGTCTAAACCTACCCAGCCTCAGCTTGAGGCCATTTCCCCTTGTTCCAGCACCAGCCTCTCCACAATGTCCCTTCACATAGTTGTAGACAGTGATGAGGTCTCCTCTCTGCCTCCTCTTTTTCAAACTAAACAGCCCCAGCTCCCTCAGTCACTCTTCATAAGATTTATTCTCTAGGCCCTTCACCAGCTTTGTTGTCCCCCTCTGGACCTGCTCTAGCACCTCCACATCTCTTGTATTGCAGTGCCCAAAACTTAGCACAATACTTGAGGTGTGGCCTCATCAAAGCTGAGTGCAGGGCAGTCATCTCCCTACTCCTGCTGGCCACAGCATTTTTAATGCAAGCCATGATGCCATTGGCCTTCTTGGCTGCCTGGGCGTGCTGCTGGCTTATATTCAGCTGCCTGTCCGTTACAACCCCCAGATCCTTTTCTGCCCAGCAGTTCTCCAGCCACACTGCCCCAAGCCTGTAGTGTTGCTTGGGCCTGTTGTGACTCAAGTGCAGGACCTGACATTTGGCCTTGTTGGAACTCATCCCATTAATGTTAGCCCTTTGATCTAGCCTATCCAAGTCCCTTTGAAGAGCCTCTCTACCCTCATTCAAATCAACACTGCCACCTAACTTGGTGTCATCTGCAACCTTTCTGATGACACTTTTTATGCCTGAAACAGGGTTGTCAATAAAATGTTAAAAAGTCATAACTATTGATTAAAATTATCTTAAGTGATGTGAAAATGGATTTTGCCCCATAAATAAAAGGTACAGAAATTTGAAAGTATGCTTTAAAACAATGCATACAGAACCCTAACATTACTGTAGTACTTCATTTATGAGTGGTGAAAAGAGAACAAAACAATTTAAAAAGCTTGAGACTTTCAGTCAAGAAAAGCTCAAAGGAGATAAAGACTGATGAAAATGAATTCAATGCTCTAAAATCATAGAGTGACTGGAATGACCACCATTGTGGTCATATCAAGTGAGGATATTCAGCTCAAGAAGGGAAAAAAACTCACAAACTTTTACTGAAATATAGGCAACAAGAATTTAGTGTTTTTAAAGAGTAAAAAGAAAACCAGAGCAAAAATGCCACAGGTTTCATTAATCCAAATTTTTTTTTTTTTTACTATAGATATCAAAAGATTTCTGGCAGATGTTTTTAAGTAAAGAGGCTACTTTGGTCCATTTCCTATGTCTATTGATTCCAATGGCATGGGAACTTTGAAGACTGAGAAAGCTTATGTTTTACTGTGGAGAAGGAAGGTAAAAGAATATTATCCATATCTCTGAAAAGCTTTGGAAAAAAACCCAAAACAATCAAACCAACCAGAACTGATTTCAAATTAAACAGTCAAACACATGGATTCCTTGGACTACTTCACCTGGAAAACATGGCAAGTCAGAAAAGGATATGAGTTTGAGCTTGCTGTACTTACGACTGTGATCCTCATGGCATCCCATGTGAGGGAATAGATCCAAGCAGCAATCAGAATGTAACCTGAAAAAAGATTTATAATGAGAAAAGGAATGTTGCTGTGGAAAGAAAGCAAATAACACTTATCTGCAAACCATGATAAACACTTTCACAGGATCACATGTTCACAGGATGTTAGAGGTTGGAAGGAACCCAAGGAGATCATTGAGTCCAACCCCCCTGCCAGAGCAGGACAATACTATCTAACACAGATCACAGAGGAACACATCCAGACAGGCCTTGAAATTCTCCAGAGAAGGAAACTCCACAGCCTCTCTGGGAAGCCTATTCCAGTGCTCTGTGACCCTTACAGTAAGGAAGTTCCCCCTTGTGTTGAGGCAGAATCTCTTGCTGCAATTTACACCCATTGCTCCTTGTCCTATCACAGGGAACAAGTGAGCAGAGCCTATCCCCCTCTCCTGGCCAGCCCTCAGATACTTATAAACATTTATCAAATTCCCTCTAAGTCTTCTTTTCTCCAGACTAAAAAGCCCCAGGTCCCTCAGCCTCTTCTCATAAGCCATGCCCTCCAGTCCCCTAATCATCTTAATAGCCTTCTACTGGACCCTCTCCAGCAGATCCCTGTCCCTCTTCAACTGGGGAGCCCAAAACTGAACGCAGTATTCAAGATGATTTCTCAACAAGGCAGAGTGGAGAGGGAGGAGAACCTCCCTTGATCTGCTGGACACACTCTTCCTAATACAGCCCAGGATCCCATTGGCCTTCTTGGCCACAAGGGCACATTGCTGTGCCATGGTTAACTTGTTAGCCACCAGGACCCCCAGGTCCCTTTCCACAGGGCTGCTTTCCAGCAGATCACCTTCCAGCCTGTACTGGTGCAGATTATTATTCCCCCCCAGATGCAGGACTCTGCACTTGTCCTTGTTGAACTTCATCTGGTTCCTCTGTGCCCAGCTCTCCAGTCTGTCCAGGTCCCTCTGGATGGCCACACAGCCTTAAGCTGTATCAGCCAAGCCTCCCAGCTTGGTGTCGTCAGCAAACTTGCTGAGCAGACACTCTGCCCTCATCAATGTCATGGATGAAGATATTGAACAGGACTGGCCCCAGCACTGATCCCTGGGGGACACCACTAGACACTATTTTCAATGACTTTGAGTCCTTAGTCTAGAGGTGCTTTGTCAGTGAAAAGAAAATAAAGTTGTCTTCAGACTAACATCCAGTCCAGTAAGAACAGTACGGTCACAGTAGTCTGATAAGTCACGAGCATTAGTGAAGCCTGCATGTCAGCACTGTCAAACACAAAAGACCTTAACCTGAGTAGCTGGATATGGTATGGTGCATACCATATCCACCTCTTTATCTGCAGGAAGCCAGCACTAGTTGAAAACAAACTGTTTGTTTTGACATGTATTGTTAAAACTTAGGCATGTGAAACTTCAGCAGACAGGATCTCCCTCTGGAGGCGTTGACAGGCATCTACTGGTTTTTTATCGACCGTACAGGGAAGTGAAGCATGTGTTTTTAGAAAACTAGCTCACTAGCTGCTAAAATGTAGTTGGCAGTTAAGTGACTAAGCTGGAACATGTGGGTGCCATTCCTCAAATATAAAAAAGATATTTCTTTGATTACAGATATCATATATGCTAACCCAACACAAGGTGAAAGTGCTGCAAACTCTCTTTCTGAGATATTTGGCAGAAATGAGGTAGAACAGATTCAAGTACATCAAATCTTTACTCTGCTCCTGTGAGGCTTCCTGAAGTACTGTGTACAGTTCTGGAACCCCCAACACAAGAAGGACATTGGACTGTTGGAGCGAGTCCAGAGGAGGGCCACAAAGGTGATCAGAGGGCTGGAGCACCTCTGCTATGAGGACAGGCTATGAGAGTTGGGATTCTTTGGCCTAGAGAAGAGAAAGCTTTGAGGAGGACTTGTAGTAGACTTTCAGTATCTGAAGGGGGCCTAAAGGAGCGCTGAGAAAGGACTATTTACAAGGTCTTGTAACGTCGTCATGAGGAGTAATGGGTTTAAACTGGCAGAGTGAAATTTAAACTAGGTGTTAGGAAGAAATTCTTTACAGTCAGGGTGGTGAAACACTGGAACATGTTGCCCAGAGAGGCTGTGGATGCTCCCTCCTTGGAGGTGTTCAAGGCTAGGTTATATGAGACCTTGAGCAACCTGTTCTAGTGGGAGGCATCCCTGCCTATAGCGGGGCGTTGGAACTAGATGATCTTTGAGGTCCCTTCCAACCTAAATCATTCTATGAGTCTATGATAAACCAAATTTTTAAAAAGTAACCTAGAAAAGTATGGGGACAGTGATTCTCAGAAGAATTGCTCAGGAGAGGAAGCTGTGGAAAGTGGTTGCAGCTCCTGAGATAGAAATGATTATCACCTGTCACTAGTTTTATCTGAAGTTAGAGCTCTGGGGTTTATGTGAAACTCTTTAAAGATACCACACAGGGTGAGCTCAGAGGTAACATATGGAAAAATGTTGAAAGACATACAGTAACATCATGTAGGCATACCAAAATAGCAGACAGTGTTTGCAAACAATATCTCCAAGGTAAATATCAGTGTTTACCTCATACAGCAAGAACAAAAGCCAACTGAGAAAAAGAACTCAAGTTTTATCATCAAGAAGAAGTGAAGGAAGAGAGCGATTTAGGCACAGATTTGTTTATGTTAACAGAAGAAATTTATTGCTCCTACACTCAGTCTCATTTCCCTAAGAAAGCTTTGCAAATGGATATTACAGCTGACTACATGGTTATGAATATTGTACTCATTCCTGCCAAACATACTATGCTCAATACAGAAAAATCTAAATATGGATGAATGAATTTTGGTTACAAATAACAAAAAAAAAACCCCTTGCAGAGTTTGATGTAGCCATACACATGAGGGCATGCAATTTACAGCCTCTAGACATAGAAATGTTGCATCTCATATTTTACTTTCTTCCCTTTAAATGCCTTAGGTAAGGCTTTTTTTCACTGGTAGGTGGAAAAAGTCATTTGAAAATATAGCTTATTCTAGAAATGCTTATAAAATCAGTATCTGATAGTCTTTAATTATATTGCAGGATAATATCAATGAAGCAGGAGACCATTACAGGTTGCTCAGGGGGGCAGTTGGGGCCCCATCCCTGGAGATATTCAAAGTGAGACTGGACAGGGCTCTGGGCAGCCTGGTCTGGTTGAGGATGAACCTGCTTACTGCAGAGGGAGTTGAAGTAGATGACCTTTGGAGGCCCTTTCCAACCCAGACCATTCTATGATCTTAACAATTTTCTTAATAAAAATTAATTAGAGAAGAAGAAAAGAAAAGAAAAGAAAAGAGGAAAGGAAAGGAAAGGACAGGAAAGGAAAGGAAAGGACAGGAAAGGAAAGGAAAGGACAGGAAAGGAAAGGAAAGGAGGAAAGGAAAGGAAAGACTAAAACTAAAGATAAGTATTGCTTGAGTGAACATGTTGAATTTAGAAAAGCTAATATACCTGAATGTATGCAGCAAGTTTGAAATTAAAATTGCATTGAAAAAAAAAAAAAAAGAGGTAAGTTGATATTATAAAACATAGATATCTATCAAAGGAAAATAATCTTAGTTTTCATGTTATGAATTATATTTTATTATAAAGGAGATTTGTAGAACTTTTCATTTTACTCAGAGAAAAAAACTAAAACACTTTACTAAGAGTGAAACTCAAAGGCATTTTTCCAGTGTTGCAATTTAGCCACATAAATAGAAAACAAATGAACAAAACTGGCCTCAAAAATTTTCATATTAATCCTTCTTTTAGATATGTAGGAAAGGAACAAGTTGGTGTTTACTTTTTGAGTGCTCACATAATTTAACGAGAGGGAAACTGAAATGCTACAAACATCATCTCAATTACACAAGTGAAGCAAATCTCTGCTGACCAACATGTTTTAGGATGGCTTGCATGTTTTCCATGAATACTTCAACACTACCACTCAGTAGATAATGCCTCCAGGTATTCTAGTATTTCATCAGAAATATTAACAGAAATATTAGCAGAATAGTCGCCATCCCTGGAGGTGTTCAAGAAAAGACTGGATGAGGCATTTAGTGCCATGGTCTAGTTGATTGGATAGGGCTGGGTGCCAGGTTGGACTGGATGATCTTGGAGGTCTCTTCCAACCTGATTGATTCTAGGATTCTATTCTATTTTATTTTATTCTGTTCTGTTCTATTCTAATATTGCCTGTTTTATTATGGAAGGAAAATTTAGAACTTATTGGTCAACAGTATGACTACGAATGAACTAAGAAGTTCCTTCTAAATCCCCTTCCAATACACTAAACAGACTGCTTTGTACTGGACCTTTCATGCTGAATTTCATAGCTTTTTAAGCACATAGGAGAGATTGATAGACTAGCAGAGTGCTTATGTGTGTCAACATCAATAGTCAATGTATAATTAAGTAACAATGCAGGTACAAACTGTAGGATCATTGGTGGGACTACATGCATTACAAAAGCCACGCCCAGCCTACATGTTGAGCTTTTAGAAACGACATCACTTTGTATTCTTTTAGCATTATATATCCTTCTATACAGAAGTTATTGCCACATGGAAGTGTAGGAGGTTTGGGGGTTTTTTTATACCACCTATAGAATGTAGCCTGACTCTATCTGGAGCTGCGCATGAAGGTAGAAATCAATAAATCCCTGCTAGTGCGATCAAAAGCCTCTCTTTCAAAAACACCAGGAAAGTCAAGGCCTCCATACACAGAAACACTATTTGCAGCTCTCTGTCAGTGCTACAGACACTGTCCCCAAGGCGTCATCATATTTTAAACAAAGTCAGGTCAATAATACCAGGATCAGAAAATTGACAGGATTACTCACTACAAAAATAAAACCCAACACATTATCGTTATTGTTGTTGCTGTTGTTATTACAGATGTGATTAAAGATTGTGGGTTTACTTTTGTGTAATGGATTCTGTAGGGCTGACACAGCAAGATCTTATTTTATTCTATCGCTTTCCACTGGGCACATGTAAAGCCTTAATGAAAGCTTGCTCTCATTTACCCAACAAACTAATTTTGTCAAACCACAAACAACATGTTTAACAGGCTAGGGGGACAATAATATTGCTGTAATGAACATGTGTCTTTAAACTTTCATGGCTGCAAACTTGCATCTCCCACAGATTGATTATGTGTATGGTCATGTATTTATGGCAGAAGTGCACACATCTATATGAACAAACACAACGTGTATGTATGTTTGTGTCACTGTCAAGGTACCAATTAACAAATAGCCAAAAACACATGGCATTTTTGTCCTCAACACAGAACATAAAATTAGTAGGAAAATACAGACTGCTCTAATGAAGCAGTCAATAGCAAATCAGAACCTTTCAGACATGTCTCCAACAAGGGATGGAAACTGGAATAGTGTCATCGCTGTTATCTGCTGAGCTAGAAGGGGTATAAAACTGTCATCAGGGCGTATTTTAAAGCTAACTATGCCTACCAAGAAGCTGGGATCACTAGCCTAGTTACAGAAGTCACTTACACCACTGTTTTTCCTTAACACAACTCAGTTCTTCAGGAGGTAACACACCAACAAGATGAGCTCTACCCAAATCTTATCTCCAAAGCCAACAGGTGAAAATGTTTTCTGGTCTTATACCTCATCCTGGAAGCCATCTTGAGTGTGCTTCCTGGTCACTGTCGTGTGTCACACCATGCAATAGTTAATGTAACAGTTTCCTTTAGGTTTTTTGTGTGGTTTTTTTTTCCTTTGAGACCACCACATACATGAGCACTTATCCATTTTGCTTGCAGTGTCAGCACTTGACAAACTATATCTTACAATGGTAGCCATTCCATACAAAGCAGCAGTTCTGATTTCTCTGAAAAGTACAATTCATAGATAACAAAGGTAAAAATATATGCTTACATTTTCTCTTGCTTGCTTTATAATTTTTCAGCACAAAAGTAGCTTTAGCTGAAAAAACACACAATCTAAATGCCTGGACTTTAGAAATAGGACAGCATTCAGAAACATCTCTTTGTTCCACATTTCTTTATGGATTGCCTCTAGCCATCATCCACACATTATGCTACTTACTGAGAATGCATTCTTCAGGTGTTTCTTCTCCCTAAACATTGCATGAAGAGCAGCTGCCTCAGAGAATCCTGCACTGCATTCCAGGCTTTGAGGCATAGAAGTTATGTCTTTTTTGTTTGTTTGCTTGTTGGTTGGTTGGGTTTTTTTTTTTGGATTGAGCTTTCTAGCCCCAGGCATCTTCAGTCTGCATCAGCAACTAACATATAAGCCACTGCAGCATCTCAGGCAAGACCCTTACAGCATTTCCCCTCCACCACTTCTACTTTCTCTTCCACAGCATTCCTATTCTATAACCCCATTATATAACCCTATACTGACTGAACTCAGAGAGCAAGAATTCAACGTGACCTTTGCACTTCACTCTGCAACACCCTTTTGACTTGCTTCTTGTGCTATTGAAAGAGGAAAGATTGCAGATGATTGGCCGTAGAGCTGCAAACAATTAAAATCTGGTAGGCATGTTTTTCCTCTCTCTAAACATGTAGCAATGGAACAGAATTTCCACTTTGAAACTTCTTGTTACTTCTGCTAAAAGAATAATTTGTAAATATGTCATTACTAGAGCTCTTCCTCAGTGTTGTTTCCAAGAGCTGTGAAATCAATGCTCTTTTTCTGAAGCAATAATACTGAAACTGACAATGAGAATTTCTTAGTTTGCAATTTTTCCTAGGTCTCACATTTGCTTTTTCCTGTGCTTCTGCATTCTGTGTGCTGTTAAAAAGCAACCAACAAATGGGTATCCAGATTATCGACAGCAATAGATCATAATAATTCTTGCATCTTTATTAAAGAGAAACTACAGGAGTTTCAATCTACAGTGCTTCAATATAATACATCAAATTACCTCCTTCAGAGTATTCGCAGTCTATCATCACAAAATGATCTACAAACAGTACCATATGCCATGAACAGGCAAGAAATCTGCTTATTAAAGCTTTCATTAATGCAGTCCCATTGTATACAAGGTGGCTGCTTGATCTCAGTATCCAATGCATTTACTTTTCCAATGAAAGTATTCAAACTTTAATCACATTGTCTAGTACAGGGAATGTCTTAAGACAAAGATCTGAGCTGTAAAAACACATGGGAAAAAAAATCAGTTTACTTCTACACAGCTTCTGTTCACTTTTCCAGCAGGGATAGTAATGTTATTTACAAGCTCTAATGAAAACTTTTAACACCTCCATAAGACAGTAAGAGAAATTATTGCTAATGCACAGAACAGAGCTGGGAGCTGCAAAACCAGCAAGTCACAGCAGATCTTGAATTACTATTATCAAAATCAGATTGGAATTATTTAATTAACATTATTCAGATTATTATTCAATTATTACTTAATCCATTTCCAGATTGCTCCAGTTTATTAAATTATTTTTAATGTTCAATCCAGATCTTCATCCATTTATCTTTTTTTTTTTGCTAATATAGCTTCCTCTCAGAGTGGCCCTATGCTGTGATCAATAGGATGCTGATCATAGTATAGAAAAGAGAGAAAGAGAGGGAAAGAGGAAGAGAGAAAGAAAGAAATAAGGGAAGAGAAAGAGAGAAAAAGAAAGAGAAATAGAGAAAATGAAAGAAAGTGAAAGAAAGAGAAAGAAAGAAAATGAAAGAATGAAAGAAAGAGAAAGAAAATGAAAGAAAGAAAAAGAAAAAGAAAGAAAGAAAGAAAGAAAGAAAGAAAGAAAGAAAGAAAGAAAGAAAGAAAGAGAAAGAAAGAAAGAAAGAAAGAAAGAAAGAGAAAGAGAGAGAAAGAGAGAAAGAAAGAAGGAAAGAAAGGAAACATCTCACTTCAAATGTATAAAGAGGTGAACATAAGTAACCAGTCATTTGCCCATACAGGGAAAACTCCAAAGTGACCCATTTTAAAAGGGTGCAGACTAAACTTATCTCTAGATTGGAGGCTCACCATGCCCTTCCTGCAAATTCAGATTTCTTTCAGAAAGAAACAAGAGCACAGAGAAGGGAGTGGACAATGTTATTCTAAACCAAAATGCCAGTACAACAGACAAATTCAAGGCTGAGATTTGAGAAACACTGTTACACTACCCGGTGTTGACAAGCCCAAGAGGATACTCTGCAAATTGCAATGCTTTCTCCAAGCTCTAATGGAATTACATATTTCAGTGAAAAACCTAAACATTTAAATAAATCATCTCAAAAAGGTTTGTGTGGACACAAATATCTTATATGCATTTTCCTCAATAACTTAAAACAAAGATCATAGAAATAAAAACTATATTGCTAAACTTCACAAGATGCCTGGTGTGTGATTCAGAAATATGAGGAATGTCCTGAGTCTGGTTGCCAGACACTCTGCTGTGTATTACACAAGCAAAACGACCTGCAGTTAGGTTAACCTGTTTTAAAATCATATGATGACACTTTTAATAATTACTTCGAGCACAGAACCCAAAGACAAGTATAAATGCTGGGATTTCAGGTATCTTATTTAACAAAGAAGCAATGCCTTTGGATAAGTTAATGTGTAATTTGTGTAGAGTTCAGGCAGAGAGCAATGATTCATGCTCTAATCAAAATTAACATCAAAAAAACAACTAAGCCAACACCTAGAGCAGCCAAGCCCACTGTGGCACCTGTTTGCTAAAAGTTACCATGATCATAGAATCATATCATAGGATCAACCAGCATGGAAGAGACCTCCAAGATCATCCAGTCCAACCTAGCACCCAGCCCTAGCCAGTCATCTAGACCATGGCACTAAATGCCTCATCCAGTCTTTTCTTGAACACCTCCAGTGGATGGTGACTCCACCACCTCCCTGGGCAGCCCATTCCAATGGTAAATCAGTCTCTCTGTGAAGAACTTCCTCCTAACATCCAGCCTATACTGTCCCTGGCACAACTTGAGACTGTGTCCCCTTGTTCTGTTGCTGGTTGCCTGAGAGAAGAGACCAACCCCTCCTCTTCTGTGTTACATATGAAGAGAGTTGAAGCAATGTTGCTGGAGCAATGTCTACCTTCAAAGTGTCCAGTGTGTTAAAGGAAAAAAATACATAAAGAGGTGCAAATAAGTACAGGATAGGTAATGACATCTTTGTGATAGTCATAGGGCATACAAGTTGGCTAAATAGATATTGAAATGTCAGGCAAAAATGTGTCTTTCTTTAGACTGAAGCTAAGCAAGTAAAACACAAAAAGTGCTTACTGCCAAGTGTCTACAGCCATGAAAAATTACCTGCCTTGGCAGAGGTAAAAATTACAGAAAAAACACCTAGTGCCAAATTTCAAACTGCAAAAGATGGATACTGGCAGGTAATCATGAGCAGCAAAAGTAGCTACTTCACCACGCTCTGCCCGACAGGACTGTATCTATATATGCCTAAGGAGGCTCCACGGAATGAAAATTAGTCCAACTGTATCATAACTGATGTTGAATAGACATGTTATGGGAAAGGGTATGGCAGAACTCAATTGTAACTAGTGGAGATGCCTCCCTGCCCATGGCAGGGAGGTTGGAGTAGCTGATCTTACAAGGTCTCTTTCAACTGAAGCCATTCTGTGATTCTATGATAACTTGCTTTGCATGATATAGGAAATCAGGGGAATCAGTCACGAACTGTGTTAAGTACAAGATGACATCATGATGAGCAGTACTCACTGCTATATAGGTCATACATAACAGTGCTCTTTTTTCTAACACCTTACATCTAAGAACACGAACACGAAGTGATAAAGTCTATATTTGAGATGTTACTCAGAGGCTATTAGTAATTACAAAATGCTTTTTGGGGGAATGGAAGAACAACCTGTGTGCAAACCTTTGAAGCTACTGCTGAAGCAAGAATTCATATGACAATTAGTTTAGTAGCACGTAGCCATTAGATGTATCAATATAGGGATGTGGAAAAAAATGCTGTCAATATATTAGTGAAATGGGACACAAGGCAGTACCATTACAGAAGAGACAACCCAAATTTGTCATGTCTAAGATTACTGGTGTTGCCCAAATCCAAACAAGTCAGAATTGAAAAGCAGTTTCTTTTAAGCGTTAGCATGCAAAAAAGTTTGAACAATATAGTCAAAGACATAAAAACTCTCCCAGTAGGAAGTACCCATAAATCACTTGAGAGTGCTTTTTAAGAAAACAGTCAGTCAGAGAAAACCTTCAGTGTACGCTACTGGAACTATAAAGTGTAAGCATGAAAGAGACTGACAAATACATTGCTGATTTCTTAACCAGAGCAGCCTTGCAGTGCACAACTACAGCAACTTAACAGGAACGTGAAATCTCTAGCCTGATATTAATGCAGAAAATGCAGAGAGACAGAAGCATCAGCTCAGTCTGTTATGTGCCAGTTTCAAGGTAGGGGCTACAACATATCTAAGAACAAATGATACAAGACATAGATTTACAAGTGCTCGCATCTATCATTCTGTCACACTCTGTCAGGACAGCCAGATGCTGTGGGAGAAGCTTTGTCTGCTTCCCAAGAATACTAGAGCTGCCCAGACGAGTTGAAAATCTAAAATAGCATCATATATAAAGTCAATTGAATCATAAACCCAAGGTCAACAAAAATAAACTCTTTGAGATATACATTGATGCCATACAGAGTGTTCTGCTCATCCAGAATGCAGTGACATTGTGTACTCTGCAGCAGTGCTGCTCCAAGAGGAGGTGTTTTTAGACTTCAGGAGTAGTTTTGTAATATCTATGATGAAAGAGAAACCAGTCTATAGGATGTATGCCCGCTAAAGGTTTTAATTCTAATCACAATAGTTGACAAAAGGCCATGTGCTAGTTTGAAGCTAGATAGAATGTTTTGGTGAGAAGAACTAGATCACAGGCTGTGAAAAGGAAACAATGGTGATGTCTACACTCATAGGCTTGCTGAGATGCATAAGAACAAGAACACAAACATAGATAACACAGTCGCTGTCTGGGCTTTTGGCCTGAACTCTCTCTCTCTAACCTAACCTGCCTTCTATGTGACTAAATCCATCTGCTTCCTAACCCCCCTGGCCAACCCTCCAGTCTTCCATGGGCATAAGGCAAAGTCTTGGGTAAGATAAAAGGGTGGAAGGAAGGTGGAAGGGTGGTTGAGAGCCCCTCCTGGGGTCTCAGGTTTCTGGGAGGGGAGTTGTGTTTCTGTATTACCTTTTAACTTGTATATTTCTGTCTATAGTTGTATAGATTGTAAATATCTGCTTGTATATTGTGCTAAGCTGTAAATACAAAGGTTCATTCAATTTCCAGAGCCACTTTGGAAAATCTGGGTGATTTTCCAAAGTGTGGGGGGGCGTGAGTAACACCCAAACCATCACAGGCAATGAAAACACACAAGATCCGAGCAGGCTTTGGAACATTCATAATTATAACTGAGCATTTTGTTTGCATGCCAGCACAGATTATTTCTTTATAGCAACACGCTATTCAGGCAGCAGTGACAACATTCAGATCCTCTGAATTCTGTTATCTGCAAGTGCAAGTATCTACATGTGATTTAGAAATGTAGGTCCTATTACAGGCACTAAAAGTGCAGCCAGCACAGCCTATAACAGTCACTGAAAATACACATCTAACAGCAAATCAAGTCCTTAGGACCGCTCATCTGACCAAATATAACTGTATTAGAGAGGTTAACTAATCTCCAGTCTCCACACTGGTGTATTGAGTCCACCATCGGTAAGTTTGCAGACGAGTTTAACAAGTCCAAGTGCCAGGTTCTGCACTTTGGCCACAACAACCCCATGCAGCGCTACGGGCTGGGGACACAGTGGCTGAGAGCAGGCAGGCAGAGAGGGACCTGAGGGTACTGGTCGACAGCCGACTGAACGTCAGCCAGCAGTGTGCCCTGGTGGCCAAGTAGGCAAATGGCATCCTGGCCTGTATTGGGAACAGTGTGGCCAGTAGGATTAGAGAAGTCATTCTGCCTCTGTACTAAGCACTAGTTAGGCCACACCTTGAGTATTGTGTCCAGTTCTGAGCCCCCCAATTTAAGAAAGATGTTGAAGTGCTTGAACAGGTCCAGAGAAAAGCACCAAGTCTGGTGAGGGGCTGGAGCACAGCCCTGTGAGGAGAGGCTGAGGGAGCTGGGGTTGTACAGGCTGGAGAAGAGGAGGCTCAGGGGAGACCTTATTGCTCTCTACAACTACCTGAAAGGAGGTTGTAGACAGACAAAGGTCGGTCTCTTTTCCCAGGTAATCAGTGACAGAATGATAAGGACAAATTTGAATCTGGGTTAGAAGTTAATTGTAACCGAGGCCGATAGAAAAATTATAGGGTGCAAAACAAGGCCAAATACGGTGTCTCTGTGGTAGACTGAGAGGCACCAAGGCTTTTATCTGCTCTCCTGCTTCCTCCACCTGGGAAGGTGGGGGGGGGGGGGGTGAGCAATGTGGGTATTCAGGCAGTTGTTTAGGACATGTGTTGGATATGTATTCTAGGCATAATTTGGACCTTCCGCCACACAGAACAGTAGGACACAGGATGAAATTGCACCAGGGTGGGTTTAGGTTGGATGTTAGGAAAAAATTCTTCAGAGAAAGAGTGATTTGCCATTGGAATGGGCTGCCTGGGGAAGTGGTGGAGTAACCATCCCTGGAGGTGTTTAAAAGGAGACTGGATGAGGCACTTAATACCATGGTTCAGGTAATTGGAAGGTATTAGCTGATAAGTTGGACTTGATGATCTCAAAGGTCTTTTCCAACCTGGTTAATTCTGTGATTCTGCGATTGACAGGACACTACTACTTAAAATGAAAGTCTAAGTATTTGGTGGGCATATAGATGTATAAATACATTACACAAAACTAAATCTAGACTTTCAACTTTGGGCTGAATCCTACACTAGTGACATCATTCATGTCACTTAATTTAAATTTTCTAGAATGTAGTATTCAGTCAAAGTGTGTTGCCAACTTCTTTCTGTAGTCATCAAAAGCTTTGGAGCAAAACTCTTCTAGAGGATGACTCATCACACTCAGCAAGACTCCTCACTTAAGATATCATATTACTACTACAAGATGTTTATTTCTCTCCACTGACTACACAGGAAATCTACTGAAGAAGACTAGGGAGAACTAACATTAAGTGGGGCAAATCCCACCCCAAGACAATATCATAGTCACTATCAATGTAGTTGTGAAGTATTTTAAGAGGCATTCCGTCTTACGGCATATTTAAGTACATTGGAATAGGAGCCTCTGGTTTCCTGCCATTCTCTGTGCCCACATACTCTGAGATGGGACATGAGGGCTTTATACATTACATTATTCACAGCAGCAGTAAGAAAAAGGACCAATAAAAGATTCCCTGGAAAGAAACAGATGACGGCCTAAGGAGAGGAAAGTGTGCTATTGAACCTTGATGGCATGAATCGTCAAGCTCATTAGGGAGAGAAATGCAGAGCAAAATGTTCAGGGAAACTACATCAAAGAGAATCTAACATTCCACTCCAGAAATCAAGATGCTTAGAATTTATTAATTGCAACATTCCTTCATTCATTAAAAATGGATAAATAGTTTGCAAAGGTTTATTAAGTCAAATGGTTACTAATTTTTTTAAGAATCTAGCAGAGTAGTAGAGACCTTAGATCTATCAGTAATAATTTCTAATGAACAGATTATTGCCATTCACGAAGTACTTATTAATAGTTTACCAGTATATTATGGACATTAGTACCATCTGTTGCAGATAGTTGCAACCATGTTGATAGGTATTTGAACCGATTATAAGACACATATGACTCAGTTAGAGTTTATTATAAATGATTAACCACTTTAAAGAATCGTTTTGTAAACTCATTATGAACTATTCCTAAATGGATCTTTATTTAAGGGATCACAAGCTTCGTTTGTTTTTCAAGATCGGATGATATACATTTAAATGCATGTTTTGCAGTTAAGAAAGTCTGCCAGGATAAATGATAGCCATTTAAAATATGTATTAGGGTAACACATTGAATAAAAATTGCTACAAATACACATAAAAAGACTGAATTATGGAGTAGCCTTTCATTATAGTGCAATCTGCTATGCTGCTCATTTAAGTGATTGCCATGACTAATTTATACTCACATTTAGCTTTTGTTGGCATTCTGAAAAATACGCTGTTAAAAAAATTAGACAAGCCAAGGGCATAAAAAGTGTCTAGGTTGAGATTATTTTGCACCGAGCTTTGTTCAGAATTGAAAAAAAAAATATAACCCCAAAAAAATCTTACATTAGAATTTTCAGTTCAATTCCATCACGGAAGCAGTAAGAAAACAGAGTTTATGATACACTCACTGACAATAACGGCAGCTTAAATGAACACCGTTAAAATATTCCCATTTATGGAAGAAAATGCTCATGTACAATACATGATCGTACTACAGATGGACACAGCTTAGCAGAGACATGCTTGGTGCTTCAGCTGTTTACTTAGGCAGCAACACAGTTCTAAGAAATAGTTGCTATGCCAACCCATCACAGAACTATATATATACATTCATGACCAGGGCTTATTTTGAGAGCTGTGTCACTTTCAAAAGTTTAAATGCATTGCTGTTTCCATCAAGACAAAACTCTAGTCCATGGACAATTCACCCCCCTGATTTTTTTTTTAAGGTTAGGTGTGGAATGTATAAAGTAACATGATAGGATTTCAAATAAGGAGCAGGAGAGCCCTTTGACGTCACGTTTCTGCAATCACTGAACAGACTGTTCTATTTGCAAGCCTCTAAAGATTTGGCGTTTAGATGATAAAGGGCACTGCTTTTTATAATCTATTATTAACTCTTGTGTGTGTACTACAGCAGGAGTTCTCCAAAGAGAAAGCAAAGCATGTTTTGGTGGTGTGATGATGAACTGCCTTTTTGTACTATTTACTGGAGCAGCTTTCCATATTAACTCCATCCACTCAGGCTTATATACGGAAAATGCCTGATAACCTACACCTGGAGCTTGGAATTGATGTATGCAGACAAATCTGTTGTTTGGCTTTGGGTTTGTTTGTTTTTTTAGTAATAAATCATAAAGGAAGCTCTTTCATTACCATTTTTCTCTTTATGTTACTTTAGAAGCTGTTGGTTGGTTGTTGTTTTTTTTTTCCAAATGCATTTGAATTTTCAGTCTATTTATTTTGTAATTATTGGATGACTGCATTCAGCGCTGCCATTTCAATTAGATTTTGATGGCTGACAAAACCATTGTTGACAGCAAGTGCACAAACGAATGAAGGGAAACCAAATTAGCAATGTTTGTGTCATTGCAATTTAAATAAAACTAAATATTTTGGCAGGGATGTGATCAAATCTGAAATTTGAAGAGAGAAGAAAAGCAGTAAATAGGATGGGAGAAAAGGGTCAGGTCAGCAATAATCATCCTTCTTCAGACACAGGGTTTTTTTAAAGTAGAGCCATTTCCTTTTGAGACATAATTTAAATTTCTGGAGAGTGCAGCCACTTCTTTTT
The DNA here is from genome assembly GCA_013400475.1 of Tricholaema leucomelas. Lineage (NCBI taxonomy): Eukaryota > Metazoa > Chordata > Aves > Piciformes > Lybiidae > Tricholaema lacrymosa > Tricholaema leucomelas. The sequence goes on from WAAF01004554.1 coordinate 25,229, forward strand.
CAAACAGATTAAAAACCTACCTAAAAACATTTTTTTAATGTCTTCCAACAAGTTCTGCAACTAGATAGACTTACTGAAATGTGAGAAAAGCAGAAAGATGGGAAAGATCTCAGTGCAGATACAGAACTCAACCCACTAAAGCTCATAAGGCAAGAAAAGCCATTGATGAATTCCAAAGGTTAGGACTTTCTGTCTATTGTAAAGATCAGTATGAATGGGAGGGAGGAGGGTGAGTGTGATAACACCTTCACATCCATTTAAGAATAACAGAACAACAGTATACATGCCAGATGAGAACCTACATCAGACAGTTGTTCTTAAGAATAAAACAGAGCCTCACTGAAGCATCTGTCTCTTGTGTCTCTGAAATCGAAATTAGTAACATATTTTATATTCAGATGTCTACAGAAAAAGTACACAAAAGTGATGAAAAATAGGAAAAAAAGAGAACATATTAAATGCTCTGAATTAAATTTGTGACAATGGAGCTACTGCAGGCTGAAAGCAGTTCTCTGCTCAGTCTCAGCGAATCAGTTCAGTGACTTTTGGCTGCTACAGCTCTTTCAGAATATCTCTTCAGGATGCAACAAATTAAGTCCACTATTCAGGAACAAACTGTATTTGAAAGTTTCAAATATTTACCTTATCAGAGCAATCTTGCTTTTCTTGCTGAAAGTCTGATAGAAAAATCTACCACTTCTTAGAATTCATTTGCTTTGTTTACATCTCCCAAAATTTCATTCATTCCTTGGGCTTTGAATTTTTTTCCTTCACGAAGTCTGTGTGGCATTGTTTCGTCTCTTGCATTCCTCCAGGACATCTTACAGGCTCTTTTAAAAATGCATCCAATGGAACCTTACTCTTTAAGTTAGGTCTTAAACACTGCATTTCATACCCAAACACGGCATACAGTCACAATGGGGAAATCATAGAATCATAGAATGGTTTAGGTTGGAAGGGACCTCAAGGATCATCCAGCTCCAACCCCCTGCCATAGGCAGGGACACCTCCCACTAGAGCAGGTTGCTCAAGGCCTCATCCAGCCTGGCTTTAAGCACCTCCAGGCGCATGTGCATCCTCACTTAAAAATAGACATCTTACAACTCTGAGGCACATTAAAGAGAAAATACACAGAAGTGTTGTGGAGGCAGGGAATTAATGTGGCCGAGTCAGGAATATATATAGAAATAGAGTTATGTTATTTTCCCGAAACCCACCCCAAAACTATATCCAGAAATTAAGTTAGTTTTAGTTAGCAGAATCAGCTAGATTGAGAAGATCTTACAAGGATACCGTAGGTAAATTTGACTATTTTGGAAGTCAGGAGTTGGAAAAGGCTAAGCTACTAAACATAGCATCCCCCACTATTAATCAGGCTGAGCCAAAAGTTTACTCACGGGTGAGCCAGGCTGGCTGAGAGAAAGGGCGCTCCAGGTGCTTGTCCCCTCCATCTCTTTCAAAGACATCCGAGGCTCGTTATGGCCTATCAAGCCTGCATAAAGGGGGTCTTATGGTGGTAAGCCGTTCAAAGCAGAGACGGTCCTGTCCCTCAGGAGCTTGTCCTTCGGAGCAGGGGCCTCCTTCTGCAGGAACTATCCTGCCCTTTGTTCTATCACTACAGGCCTTTGTAAAGGGTTCCTCTATAGCATTTTTGTAGGCCCCCTTCAGGCAAGGCCTCTATTGGGTCTTCTCAGAGCCTTCTCCAGGCTGAACAAATCCATCTCTCTCAGCTCGTACTTGTAGGAAAGCTGTTCCAGCCTGCTGATCATTTTCTTAGCCCTCTTCTGGGCCCATTCCATCAGGCCCGAGTCGTTCCCATGTTGAGGGCTGGATGCAGTCTTATCAGAGCAGAGCAAAGTCACCTCTCTTGATCTACTGGTTGTCCTTCTTTTGACCTAAGATGCAATTGGCCTTCTGAGCTTCAAGCACACACTCTTGCCTCATGTCCAGCTTCTCACTCACTGTCATCCCCAAGTCCTTTTCTATAGGGCTTCTCTCAGTTTCGTTATCCAGAGTTCTTCATTTGATAATCATGGATGTAGTCTGTCAAAGGGCAAATAGAAAGGCTGCTCCTCAAAATCAACATGTCAGGGTCATTACAACTACAGATGTTTCAAATGTAGCAATACAGAGAGAGAAGAGCTAACTCAGAGAATATATAACATCACTCATTTGAATTCCTAGAGCCAGTTCAGTCTGCCATAATGACCAGCCATCCTCCAAGCATGACAACCAACACATACCTTTGGCTACAACAATATTGTGGTATCTGAATTCAGAGCAAAGCCTCCAGTGAGGATTTCCATGGCAGAAATGACATATATCTTTGAAGCAAGGAGGAGACAGTGTAGATACTGGAGTAGTGAAGAGCGAGAAGGTTTATTTGATTTGACCTTGAAAAGGATCTCAAAATCTGGGTGACTCCCAGGGTAACTACCCAGTGTGGCCAGCTCTGCAGGACATGACAATACAAAAGTAGGATAGATACCAACATTTTTAACACTATCACCAGTCATATAGAACCATCCTTATTTTCTACTTGACCTTTGAATCTTTATTAAAAACCACAAACTTCTAAATGCATTTGTAAATTTAAACTGTGATGTTAAGGAAGTATTGTTTTTAAGTTTACCAGTATTATGTTATTCATAGAATCGTGGAATTGACCAGGCTGGAAGAGACCTCCAAGATCATCCAGTCCAACCTAGCACCCAGCCCTAGCCAGTCAACTAGACCATGGCACTAAGTGCCTCAGCCAGGCTTTTCTTGAACACCTCCAGGGATGGCAACTCCACCACCTCCCTGGGCAGCCCATTCCAATGGCAAATCACTCTCTCTGGCAAGAACTGCCTCCTAACATCCAGCCTACACCTCTCCTAGCACAACTTGAGGCTGTAACCCCTTGTTCTATTGCTGGTTGCCTGGGAGAAGAAACCAACCCCCATCTGGCTAAAAGTAAGGAAAAATGTCTCTGGGGTTTTTTTTTATGTTTTGGGTTTTTTTTTAATGCCAAGAAAAGAAATTTCTCCTTACCTCTATTCCACCAAATGGTCACATTTAAAGTAATCTGCAGGATCTCATCCTAAAGATGAGAACACAGAAACCAACAATAGAGTAGGATTAATTCAACATAGGAAGTGTGTGTGGGGGTGAGTTCCTCCTTTTTTAAATTTAATGTAGCTGACTTTCCTAAATGATTTATGGGGCTGGGAGTCTTGCCTCTCTTATCCTTTCAAGAACAATCACAGTAGGCTGGAATGGTTTGAAAGGCTGAGCCAAGGGACAATCTGCATCCTTTTCATTATAACGCTCTGTTGCTCACTGATCTGTTTTCTCAGACTTTTATTCACAACAAAACTGCTGATCTCAAACTAGCTGCATTATTTCTGTTTTAGTGCTCAATCTGTAAAGAGAGAAAAACATGAGAGATTAATGAGATCTTTTTCTTCTCATGTTGCTCTGTTTATCTCATAAAATCTATTTCTTAAGTCTTTCTTTCAAGATCTGCCTGTCGTGTCTTTGTATCCTCCAACACACCTCTTCAATTTCTCATTTTCTTTTCCAGTGCTTCTTCATCAGCTTCTCAAATTACCTCGTTATGGGAGAAAAGGTAATAATTAATCTCACGTTTCCCGATAGATTCTAGAGTCACAAATATTTAACTACAAACCGAAGACTAAGTAAAATAAACAATTTCTACTGGCCACAAACACCAAGGAAATTCTTAGAATTAACCATTTGATACCAGTAAGTAAGGGTATTTGGCGTTCAATAAGTCCAAGTGCCGGGTGCTGCACTTTGGCCACAACAACCCCATGCAGAGATACAGGCTGGGGTTGGAGTGGCTGGAGAGCAGCCAGGCAGAGAGGGATCTGGGGGTGCTGATTGATACCCGCCTGAACATGAGCCAGCAGTGTGCCCAGGTGGCCAGGAGGGCNCTGCTGTCTTTTCTCAGGCAGCCATCACCAGAACAAGAGGACAAAGCCTCAAGCTACGCCAGGGGAAATTTAGGCTTGAGGTGAGGAGAAAGTTCATCACTGAGAGAGTCATTGGACACTGGAATGGGCTGCCCAGGGAGGTGGTGGAGTCGCCGTCCCTGGAGCTGTTCAAGGCAGGATTGGACGTGGCACTTGGTGCCATGGTCTAGCCTTGAGCTCTGTGGTAAGGGGTTGGACTTGATGATCTATGAGGTCTCTTCCAACCTTAGTAATACTGTGATACTGTGGTACTGTGTGATATTTTAGTTACAATAACAGTGGAAGTAAATATGATTGAATAAGAAAATCTTCTCAAAAAACTCTTAGATGTGTAAGGGGCATCCTAACATGAACCTAAAAGTAAGAATCGAAGTGACGTATAGTAATTCTGTCCTCTTTTTTATAGCATTGTTGAATTCTGGCCACTATGATTATCTGTAGTTCATACATTTCTCTGAAGTAAATACAACTGAAGCTTATTGCATTACTGTACAGTGAAACTCCTGTGCTACCGTAAAAGAGGGAATGATACTTTAAAATAGACACACATACACAAAACAAACACAAACCCAAAACCAAACAAACAAGAAAACAAAACAGCGATTCCTCTCTGGAGGACAATATGCTTGTGTAAAGCTGTCTGTGCTTCTTCTTCAAAGCGCAGAATAAATTCCCAGATACTATGATCATTACATGAATTTCAGCAGCTGCCATTTCAAATCCAGTAAGAATTTGCTAGATCTTACCTTCACGCACAAATATCCATAGCATCTCAGGCATGAATTATATAGAAGTGTATGCATCTTCCTAGGTAAAACAACCTCAGATAATTTTCCACTTGAAGAGAAGAAGCATGAATGAGTTGTGACAAATGCTAGCCATAGAAGTTAATGGCCTTTGGGGATATACTCCCATAGAATAGAACAAGTGGACACAGTCTCAAGTTGTGCTGGAGGAGGTCTAGGCTGGATGTTAGGAGGAAGTTCTTGCCAGAGAGAGTGATTGGCATTGGAATGGGCTGCCCAGGGAGGTGGTGGAGTCATCATCCCTGGAGGTGTTCAAGAAAAGCCTGGCTGAGGCACTTAGTGCCATGGTCTGGTTGACTGGCTAGGGCTGGGTGCTAGGTTGGACTGGATGATCTTGGAGGTCTCTTCCAACCTGGCTGATTCTATGCTTCAACCAGGTTGGAAGAGACCTCCATGTTACCTTAGTGAGGTTTGTGTAACAGCTTGGGTAGAAAACAGCAAAAAAATCCAGATTCACTGCTACAGTTTTTTGGCAAGATACAATAATCATCTTTACTCTCCACTATGCATTTTCTGTTGTGGTGCTGTGAGAAATGCAGACACAAATGCGGGCACAAATGACTATGTGTCTGCAGTTTCAAGTGATTTTATATGTTTATTTTATTGAATGCATTTTTAATTTTTCTGAGTGAGAACTATGTTTATACATGTAAGTCATTATCATTCCACCTATCTTTAGAATAACTTAAAAGTAAAAAGAGCATGCAGTATGTTACCTTTATAGATATTCTTGTAAAGCTGAGAAATTGCAGAAGCTATTTAATAGAGCTGTCACAATCTACATCCTATCTTCCATTGCTGCACACTTTTGGGCCCATTTTGGTAATTTAAAAACTGGTTTCCGATGGCACAAATAGTCCAGTCAAAGAATCATAGTCATAGAATCATAGAATCAGTCAGGGTTGGAAGAGACCACAAGGATCATCTAGTTCCAACCCCCTTGCCTTGGGCAGGCACACCCTACCCTACATCAGGCTGGCCACAGCGTCATCCAGTCTGGCCTTAAACACCTCCAAGGATGGCACCTCAACCCCCTCCCTGGGCAAGCCATTCCAGGCTCTCACCACTCTCATGCTGAACAACTTCCTCCTCACATCCAGTCTGAATCTACTCATCTCCATCTTTGCTCCATTCCCTCTAGTCCTGTAGCTTAGTACCTGATAGCCTAAAAAGTCCCTCTCCAGCATTTTGGAGGCCCCCTTCAGATACTGAAAGGCCACAAGAAGGTCACCTCAGAGCCTCCTCTTCTCCACACTGAACAGCCCCAACTCTTGTAGTCTGGCTTCATAGCAGCTCCAGCCCGCTGATCGTGGCCCTTCTCTGGACATGCTCCAGCATCTCCATATCCCTCTTGTAATAGGGGCTCCGGATCTGGATGCAGTACTCCAGGTGGGGTCTCACCAGAATGGAGTAGAGAGGGAGAATCACCTCCTTCCACCTGCTGGCCACGCTTCTCCTGATGCAGCCAAGGATCCAGTTTGCCCTCTGGGCTGCAAGTGCACACAGCTGGCTCATGTTGAGCTTCTCATCCACCAGCACCTCCAAGTCACTCTTCTTGTGACTGCTCTGCATTGAAATTGCCTCCACTCAGCTGTAGGACCTTGCACTTGGTCTTGTTGAATCTCAGTGAGGTTGGCTTGTGCCCACCTCTCCAGCCTGTCCAGGTCTCTCTGGATGGATCCCTTCCCTCCAGCCTGTGTGCTGCACCACACAGCTTGGAGTTGTCAGCAAACTTGCTGAGGCTGCACTCAATGCCTCTGTCCATGTCACCGACAAAGATGTTGAACAAGACAGGTCCCTGGAATGATCCCTGAGGAACTCCACTTGTCACTGGCCTCCACTTGGACATGGGCCCATTGACAGCCACTCTTTGAGTGTGGCCATCAAGCTAGTTCTTTATCCATCTAGTGGTCCAACCATCAAACCCATGTTTTACCAGCTTGGAGACAAGACTTGTCCAAGACTGGACAGTGTCAAAGGCCTTGCTCAGATCCAGGTAAATGATATCAGTTGCTCACCCCTCATCTATTAATGTTGTGATCTGTTCATAGGAGGCCACCAGGTTTGTCAGGCAGGATCCTGCAATCTAAACAGAAGTCAGTCCCTGCAATCTAAACAGAGCTTTGTTTTTTGCTGTGCCACAAATCACAAATCAGAATGCATTGTTCTGTAGAGTAATTCAAGATTTTAAGTGAAATAGCCTCAGTACAGTTAGAATCTGCCTCTATGACTTTCCACCTAAATACGTGTCAATGCTGTTTTATTTCAGCAGTCCAGTGAAATTACTCTTGCGTTTCAGCTGTGCATCTTCTAAAACTGCTGGCATGAAGTTTTCCCTCAAAAGCAAATTAAGGGGAGCTTGAGATGCGAGGAAACCTCAGTTGCCCCTATTTGGTTTTCATATGAATTAGTGTATTTCACTTATTTGATTCATTGAAACAAAATGGATTCGTTTTCTTTGGTGTCACTCAGAAGCCTAGGATTCAATTTTCAAGAAATACTGAGATAAAAACTGTATTAGCCTGCTCTAAAATACTTGCTGAAGAAGCTTCTTTGGTAAGCTATGCTTATGTCAACAACAACAACAACAAAATGCACTAGAGATCACACACGCAGCTACAGGAACAGGATGGAAACCTGTGGTTCAGGCGTCCCTGTAGGTGAGTAAAACTTTATTACATATATCTCACACAGTGACTGTACAGCCAACCCCAGCTGGCACCAGCAAAATCGTAGCTTGTAAGGCATATAATTCCTGTCTTCTATAGAAATATGTGCAGCTTTAGCAGCCTACAAAGTCTTTGAATGTCAACACAAAAGCTTCTGGGAGCTGCTTCTGATAGCTGATTAGGAGACAAGTAAAATGAAAACCCTTGTTTTATTACTAAGTGTGATGTTTAAAAATATATGAACTCAGGGGAGCTATTTTTAGGTACTTTTTCTTTTTTTTCTGTTTCTGTCTTCGGTATTTGAGCATGCAAATTTAATAGTTATATGTTTTCTATACATGACAGATATTATATAGGGGTAAATTTTGCTTGGTTTCCATGCCAGAGAGTGGAGAAGACAGTACTGTACTTTTAACTCTTTTATGACAGAACTCAAAGGAATTTTTGGCATCAGGCTGGACAGCTTGGTGAGGTGAGCTTTAAACTGAACGACTCTTGGATGAGGTCCAAAATGACAGTGCTCATGCCATTGCAACCAACAGGGGGATAAGCCTGGCCAACCACAGCAGTGACAAATGTTCCTTAGCTGCTTCTCGAGATGAGAACCAGATTGTCAATCACCTTAAGTGTATGCATACTAATATACATAACCTAAGGATCAAGCAGGAGGAACTAGAGATCCATCCCCAGTCAGAAAGGTGTATCATAGGAATAACTGAAGCATTGTGAGACAGTTCCTGTGACTGGAAAATCATGATGGATAGCTATAGGTTATTTTGCAATGACAGCAGGGAAGGAGAGGAAGAGGAGACATACTCCGTGTTAAAGAACAATCTTGGATGTATAGAAGTCAGCCATGGCAATTGAGGAAGCCCTGTCAAGTACCTCTGGGTCAAGATCAAAGGGGTCATCCCCAAGGCAGTCTTTACAGTAGGCATCTGTTAACAACCTCCAAACCAAGATGATAACATCAACCAGGCAATGGTCAGTTGGATCATTTCAGCAAGATTTGGGTTAACAGAATCTGATTCTTATGAGTGACTTCAAATACTTCAAATCTGTTGGAATGGACCGCAGCAGCTCATGTCATTCATCAAGCTCCTGGAATGCATGGAACTTCCTAATACAAACTGTAGATGTGTCAACCAGAAATGAGGCAGTGGTGGACTACTCACAAATCCAGAACATTTACTGTGTAATATCTCAGTTAATGAAAGCCTTGGCTGCAATGATCACAATATTGGGGAGTTTAGAATCCTGATGACACAGTGATAGTTAATACTTAGACAAAGAGTTTGGATTTTAGAAGAGCAAACTTCAGCTCACTCAGAGCTCATCTAGAAAGGATTCTATGGGAGGCTCCCATAGAGAATAATGGAGCTAGCAAGTGCTAGTAGTTTTTCAAGAATACTCTCCTGGAAAGATGCAGTTAGGAAAACAGAAGTTCAGCCAAATTGAAATTGGCCAGAGATGTCAAAAATACCAGGAAAGGTTTTTTTCAGGTATGTAAACATGTCATGGATTGAGTCGAACCCCCATGGTATTACTCATACCATGCTGCAGTCATGCCAGCTTCAAAAATCAAAGTGCTAACTCGAGCAAAGTATTACAGGGCTTGAAGTTCAGATTGCAACATGGAAGGCTTCCTGTTCTGGTTGGTGCTTCTGGGTTCCAGGTTCTTGGGTGTTGGCTTTTTTCTTCAGGTATGGTGGCAGAATGGGTGGAAGTCATGCAGCTGCTGGTCTAGGTTTTCTGTTTTATGCTGGGTTTTTTTTCCTGTATTTTACTGTGCTCCTTCTGCAAATAGGCTAAGCTAAGGCAATCATGCATTGTATTATTAGATTAATTAGATTATTAGCTAAGGTAATTATGCATTCTGATTACGGTATCTGTATTTGTTTATCTCAACCCTGAGTTTTCTGTATTACTTTCCCTCCCTGTTGGGGGAGGAGGGAGTTTAGCCCTTGCTCTGCACCACTACAAAACAACAAACTGAAACAGCCCCACTGTTTAAAAATAGAGGTGATTTAGTCACCAACAATGCTGAAAAGCCAGAGGTTTTCAACACTTTCTTCAGCTCTGTCTTTACTAACGCTGTTGTGCTCCACACCTGGGGAATTAAAACCCAGATTGAAGCAAATACCCACCATGACTGAAGGAAGAGTTGGTCTGTGAACTAATACAAGAGCCTGACCATATCATATCAATGGGCCCTTACAGTATCCACCAAGAACATTAAGAGAGCTGGCTGATGTTGTGAGGCTGCTCTCCATAATCTTTGAGAAGTTGTAGATTTGGAGGGATATTCCAGAGGACTGGAAGAAGGCTAATGTGATCTTCATCTACAAAAATGTCTTAAAGGAGGATTCAGAACATTTGGTCTGTGGAATAACTGCCTAATTCACCATGGGACAGGAATGTAAGTTAATTTAGTGTGGTTCAGGAGCAAGACTGAGATTCTTGCAACCAAGAGATGCTTATATTATCTCTGGAAACAAAGATCTGCAAAGCTGGTCTGCCAAGCACCTGAAAATTTGTGAAGCCTTACAAAGATAGGACAGCTCTGTTTCAGCTGACACTAATGAAGCAAGGCCAAAACAACAAAACTAAGCAGCTTCAAAAAAACAGATTTTGAAAGCTATAGTGCCTGAGTGAGGACCTTCATCTCATTAACTACAATTTCACTATTAAAGTTGACACCCCTCAGTATGATAGTGAAACAGAGTACATGCTAAACATACATTACTATGTTACTTGACTCTGCCCCCCAAATCATACTAAACATCACATAAAAAATGGGCAGACAGGGCTATGATATAAAAAAATACAAGGAGAACACCACTGTCATGGGGAAAGACTGGATTTAGCAGAAATGAGGGTTGTTGATGGGATGTACTCCTTTTCCTTCACCCAAGACAAGGATAGCTTCTTGGTAAGAATTCTGCATTCAATATACAGCTTAACTTTTTCTAGTATTACCATTTCTATTATATATTAGACTACTGCAAAGATTTGCATCTCTCTCTGTGTCAGATACTAGCCAGGATTTATTAACTTGAGCTCGATCACTTACAGTTAGTGCATTTATCACTGGCAATCCCAAATCTGTTGTATCTGTCACTACATTAAATTAAACCTATCAATTATTTTAACTTTGTGAACCTGTGTCAGTGGAAGTCCTTATTGGGGGACTGAAAGACAGGCAAATGTTAATTTTGTCAAACAGCTTCAGTAGGAGTCCTGGGGCTTTGAGATGGGCAGATGTTGGGATCTTGCCCATAATATGACACAATCTTACTTCTATCCTTAGGAAGCTTATAGAATGAATCCTCCTGGGGGGCTATCACAAGTCAGGTGAAGAAACTGGGGAAAACTAGCATAGGTTGATCAAGGGCAAATCATGCTTGACCAACTTGGTTACCTTCTGTGGCAAAGTATCCCATTCAGCCTATGTGGGACATCAATGTTCAGTGAGAAGTGGGTACCTGTATTTCTCCAGAGCTTTCAGCACAGTTCTTCACAACCTCATCCTAGAAAATCCAATGGCTTACACTCTAGGTCTGTAAAAGAATCTGGCTGACAGGCCAGAAGGTGGTGGCAAATAGATTCTTTTCAAACTGGCAGCTTGTCAAAAGTAGGGTCCTCCAGGGTTCACTGTCGGGTCCAATGCTGTTTAGTATCTTCATAACTGATCTGAATGATGAGATCAAGTGTACCCTGATTAAGTTTGCCAATACTATCAAAGCGAGTGGGGAAGTAGAGACTTCAGAAGGGAGAGCCACCCTGAAGGAAGACCTGGATAGGCAGGAAGAGTGGACTAACAGGAATACTATGAACTTCAGCAGGGACAAGTGCAAGATCTTGCACCTGGAAAACATAATCTAGGAGTGCAGCTCTGTGCAAAGGAACATACAGGTCCTGGTGGATGTGGGGAAGGCTGTGGATGTAGTCTACCTGGACTTCAGCAAGGCCTTTGACACCATCTACCATAGCAAATTCCTAGCAAAGCTGGGAGCCTGTGGTTCAGACAGGGGCACTCTGTGCTGGGTTAAGAACTGGCTGGAGGCCCGGAGCCAGAGAGTGGTGGTGAATGATGCCATATGCAGTTGGCAGCCAGTCACTAGTGGTGTGCCCCAGGGGTCAGTGGTGGGCCCAGTCCTGTTTAATATCTTCACTGATGATCTGGATGAGGGCATTGAGTCGAACATCAGTAAGTTTGCAGACAACACCAAGCTGGGAGCATGTGTTCATCTGTTAGAGTGCAGGAGGGCTCTGCAGAGGGATGTAGACAGGCTGGACAGATGGGCATGTTCCAATGCCGTGAGTTTTAACAAAGCCAAGTGCCAGGTTCTGCACTTTGGCCACAACAACCTCAAGCAGCACTACAGGCCAGGGACACAGTGGCTGGAGAGGATCCAGGAAGAAAGGGACCTGAAAGTACTAGTCAACAGGTGACTGAACATCAGCCAGCAGTGTGCCCAGGTGGCCAAGAAGACAAAAGGCATCCTGGCCTCTATCAGGAACAGTATGGCCAGCAAGACCAGGGAAGTCATTCTGCCTCTGTACTCAGCACTGGTTAGGCCACACCTTGAGTACTGTGTCCAGTTCTGGGCCCCTCACTTTAAGAAAGATGTTGAAGTGCTTAAACATGTCCAGAGAAAGGCACCAAGACTGGTGAGGGGGCTGGAGCACAGCCCTACAAGGAGCGGCTGAGGGAGCTGGCATTGTTCAGCCTGGAGAGGAGGAGACTCAGGGAAGACCTTATTGCTCTATACAACTACCTGAAGGGAGACTGTAGCCAGGCAGGGGTTGGACTCTTTTCCCAAGCAACCAGTGTCAGAACAAGAGGACACAGTCTCAAACTGCACCAGGACAGGTTTAGGCTGCAATGGGCTGCCTGGGGAGGTGGTGGAGTCACCAACCCTGAAGGTTTTTAAAAGGAGACTGGACGAGGCATTTAGTGCCATGGTTTAGTTCATTAGAATGTATTAGGTGTTAGGTTGGACTTGATGATCTCAAAGGTCTTTTCCAACCTGGTTAATTCTGTGATTCTGTTGTGGGCAACTTCAATATGAGTGAAAGGAATGGCAAAGAAAGTTGACAGGACACTGGTTTGCATCAGAAGGCCATCACCAGCAAAGATGAAGTCATTACTTCACTCTACTCAGTGCTTGTATGGACTCTTCTGGTATACTGTGTTCAGTTTTGCTCCTCTCTATACACAAAAATAAGGTGTGGACAGTTTCTTATGTTTTTGAAGAGAATGCCTTTGGCACTGGACAATAATTAGCCCTGATTTGCTACATTGCTAAAAAAATGACTCAAATTCTGAAGCTTTGGCTTATTATGCTTGTGTCTTTCTTTTTGTTATTTTCTTGATGACAAACAAGTGTAAGTCATACTTTAAAGACAAGTTTGAATACTATTGTAGTGTGTAGTGTGGCCCTAGTCCTTCATGCTCAGACAGAGTACTTACTGGGGAAGCAAATGAGTGGGCCCTTAGTATCGGCACACCAGCAGTACTAGACAAGCAGAAGATGGTCATTCATTAGTGTGATGGTTTGGGTGTTACCCACCTCCCCACACTTTAGCAATCACCCAGACTAGACTAAGCCAGCTCTGGAAATTGAATGAATCATAGAATCATAGAATCATAGAATGGTTTAGGTTGGAAGGGACCTCAAGGATCATCCAGCTCCAACCCCCTGCCACAGGCAGGGAGACCTCCCACTAGAGCAGCTCGCCCAAGGCCTCATCCAGCCTGACCTTAAACACCTCCAGGGAGGAAGCATCCACAACCTCCCTGGGCAACCCGTTCCAGTGTCTCACCACCCTCACTGTAAAGAACTTCCTCCTAACATCCACTCTAAATCTCCCCTCTTCCAGCTTAAACCCATTCCCCCTCGTCCTAACATTACTAGACCATGTAAATAGTCCCTCCCCAGCCCTCCTGTAGGCTCCCTTCAAATACTGGAAGGCCACTATAAGGTCTCCTCGAAGCCTTCTCCTCTCCAGGCTGAA
>WAAF01004554.1:39006-62526 GCA_013400475.1 Tricholaema leucomelas
CTCTGCATGCGACCATCCAGCCAATTCCTTATCCAGTGAGTGCTCCACCCATCCAGTTTGTGCTTTTCCAGTTTGGTGACCAGGATGTCATGTGGGACAGAGTCGAATGCCTTACTCAGGTCTAGGTAGACGACGTCAGTTGCCCTTCCCCTGTCCATTGCAGCTGTGACTACATCATAAAAAGCCACCAAATTGGTCAGGCATGATTTGCCCTTAGTGAAGCCATGCTGGTTGCCACCAGTCACCTCTGCCTGGTTTTCCATTTGCTTTTGCAGAGCCTTCAGCAGGATCTGCTCCATGATCTTTCCAGGCACAGAAGTGAGACTTCATGAAATGAAGCTTCATATAAATGAAGCTTTATATTTACAGCTTAGCAGAATATACAAGCAGATGTTTACAGTAGATACAGTTATATACAGAAATAGACAAGGTAAAAGGTAACACAGAAACACAACAGCCCTCCCAGAAACCTGAGTCCCCAGGAGGGGCTCCCAACCACCCTTCTACCTTCTTCCCCTCCCCTACCTTACCCCAGACATTGCCTTGTGCCCCAAGGAAGAATGGAGGGTCAGCCACGGGGGTTAGGAAGCAAGTGGATTAATCAGAGAGAAAGAGAGTGAGGTTAGAGAGAAATGCTGCCCACAGCCCAGACAAAGAGCTACTCCCTTACCTATATTTGGATTTTTGCTCTTATACCTCTCAGCAAGCCTATGAGTGAAGTAGACATCACCATTGCTTTCCTTTCACAGCCTGTAATCTAGTTCTTCACACCAAAACATTCTAGCTAGCTTCAAAGTAGCACAATTAGAAAGGCACAAATTCAGTTACCAGGCACTCTGGTCCTACCCACTTTGATTTCAAGATTATTAAGGAAAGTACTCTTCAGCTTACTGACAGGTTCTAGTAGTGTTTTACAGCACTTTCAATGGTATCTTAGAATCACTTGTTTGAAATTTATTTTAAAATACCTAAAGGGACTGAAGCTCACAATTTCCATTGAACAGTAAGAAGTGCTATGAGATGCTTCTTAGATTCCGCTTGTGGCTGATAAATCTGAGGGGTTTTTTTCTGCATGAGTTGTAACTGTGGGAGAAAAACTCTGGCCAGGAAATCACAAGGTAACTTCAGCCCTAGCAATATTGATACTTTGTCATGGATACAAGATTGAAGAGGATTCAAAGTCTTCCTGAGGAACAGAACTTCTCACTTAGCTGTGGCTGTCTATTAATTACACATCTGTGATGTTTTGGGTGTTACCTGCCCCTCCACGGTTAAGAAAGTCACCCAGACTAGAATCAGTGGCTCTGGAAATTGAATGAATGAAGCTATATTTACAGCTTAGCACAACATACAAACAGATATTTACAACACATACAGCTATATACAAAAATATACAAGTTAAAAAGTAATACAGAAACACAACAGCCCTCCCAGAAACCAGAGTCCCCGGGAGGGGCTTCCAACTACCCTTCTACCTTCTCCCCAGCCGTCTACCTTACCTGACTTTGCCTTACACTTCAAGGAGAGTTCGGAGGGTCAGCCAGAGGAGTTAGGAAGCAGAAAGATTAGTCACACAGACAGCAGGTTAGAGAGAGAAGTTCAGCCCCAAGACAGAGAGACACTCTGTTATCTATGTTTGTGTTCTTGTTTTTATACATCTCAGCAAGCCTATGAGTGAAGTAGACATCACCATTTTTTCCTTTTCACAGCCCATCATCTAATGCTTCTCACCAAAATGTCCCAGCTAGGCTCAAACTAGCACAATGTTGCATGGTAACATGTCAGAGAACATTTGCACTACATGATATTGACCACTAGAAATCCACAAACAAAATTAATCTTACAGGCAAAGATGTGGAATAACTTCTGGAATACAAGAAACTCATGCACACAGAAGTTTATCAACAGATAGAGTGGGACATTTTCATTAATTGAATGATTGCTCGGTCAGTGTAAATCTGCTGAGGTTTATGAAATAAGATGAGATAAAAGAAGTTGTCTTAGAGCTTAATACAAGTCCCAGCACAATGACTCTTACATTATCATTACATCACTTCATTTACACAGGGACTCTAATTGACTTTAATAGGTTTTGGATAAGAGCAAATATACAGACAAAAAGATTGATTAAACAAAACCAGAATGGTTTTATTCAACTTGCCTCAAGAATATGCAATCTCACCAAAAAAATCTCTAAATCAGCAGCTAGAGGCTTTAGGAATTTGTGGCAGCCAGCACAGAGGCATTCTGTCAGCTCCCATTTAATTTTTAAAAGGTAAGGTTACCGGAAACTTCTTCACAGTATATAGAATCATAGAATCATAGAATGGTTTAGGTTGGAAGGGACCTCAAGGATCATCCAGCTCCAACCCCCTGCCACAGGCAGGGACACCTCCCACTAGAGCAGCTCGCCCAAGGCCTCATCCAGCCTGACCTTAAACACCTCCAGGGAGGAAGCATCCACAACCTCCCTGGGCAACCCATTCCAGTGCCCTACCACCCTCACTGTAAAGAACTTCCTCCTAACATCCAGTCTAAATTTCCCCCCTTCCAGCTTATACCCATTCCCCCTCGTCCTAACATTACTAGACCGTGTAAATAGTCCCTCCCCAGCTTTCCTGTAGGCTCCCTTCAAATACTGGAAGGCCACTATAAGGTCTCCTCGAAGCCTTCTCCTCTCCAGGCTGAAGAGCCCCAACTCTCTCAGCCTGTCCTCATAGCAGAGGTGCTCCAGCGTTTAAACACAGAATCTGTGTTCATAGAATCATAGAATCAACCAGGTTGGAATAGGCCTCCAAGATCATCCTGTCCAACCTAGCACCCAGCCCTAGCCAGGCATCTAGACCATGGCACTAAGTGCCTCAGCCAGGCTTTTCTTGGACACCTCCAGAGATGGCAACTCCACCACCTCCCTGGGCAGCCCATTCCAATGCTAATCACTCTCTCTGGGAAGAACTTCCTCCTAACATCCAGCCTAGACCTTCTCCAGCACAACTTGAGCCTGTGTCCCCTTGTTCTATTGCTGATTGTCTGGAAGAAGAGACCAACTCCCACCTGGCTACAGCCTCCTTTCAGGTAGTTGTAGACAGCAACGAGGTCACCCCTGAGCCTCCTCTTCCCCAGTCTAAACACCCCCAGCTCCCTCAGCCTCTCCTCATAGGCTTTGTGTTCCAGGCCTCTCACCAGCTTCGTCGCCCTTCTCTGGACACGTTCCAGTATCTCAACATCTCTCTTGAATTGAGGAGCCCAGAAGTGGACACAGTACCCAAGGTGTGGCCTGAGCAGTGTTGAGTACAGGGGAAGAATAACCTCCCTCATCCTACTGGGCACACTGTTCCTGACCCAGGCCAGGATGCCACCTGGACACACTGCTGGCCCAGGTGTTACGGACCTCCTTCTGCTCACACTTAGCACTGAAAGCTAACTTGCAATCATTTGCATAAAAACATAATGTTAGGAAATTTTCTGATTGTTTTTTTCCTTTATTTTTAATTGTTTTAAGTTATAAGGTCAGAAAAATAAGAGAGTTTGGCAACGTTATCAGCAACAACCTATACAGACAAAGGAAGGAGGTTTTGCACCTAAGCCATCCATGAACTACAGTTTAGGAAACTGTTCAAGTTGATCCTGTGCCACAAAGCATCGCTGCACTGTTTCATTAGGGGAAGCAGACATACATTATAACATATATAACATATATAACATAAATAATGTAGTTTGTTTTGTGATAGAAAAGATATTGTAGCCCATGCTGAGAATCAAAAATCACCAGTATGCGTGTGTATTTTTATCACAAAATGCTAAATAAGAGCATGAGGAAATTTAGGTCTTCATAACCTTGTTTTCAAATAAGTCTCTGTTTATATCTAAAATACTCAGTGTTTACAGATTACCTGCCTTATCCTTTCCAGCACCAGTTCTGCAGAGATCCATGTATGCAGTATGAATTTGCATACATACACTCATGTACTAGTGCCATGGTCTAGTTTGATTGGACAGAGCTGGGTGATAGGTTGGACTTGGAGGTCTCTTCCAACCTGGTCGATTCTATGATCCTATGATTCTATGATATGTGGATATGTTTTACATGTGGAAGTTGCAACTCCAGTAACTGCCAGTGTTAGCATTTATCTGTCATGCAAAATTACTCATTCCAGAAACAGAAAAGTATAAAATTTTAGGTGCATGAGTGAGTATTATGCCAAAACTCTCTTCCAATCTTAGTCTTAATTCTATCTATTCTAGACCTCTTTTCTTCTGACCATGTGTCCCAGGTTAGGGTGGATCCCCTCCCCCGGTAGAATAAACTCACTACAGCATGGATTTTTGAAAAGTCAGAGAAAAAAATAAAATTGTATTTCGTATAGTTGAAATATAACAGTATAAGGAGAACAAAATGCTACAGAAATATAATAACCTTAATGAAGATGGGGAAGGGGTCAAGCAGTGGTGAAGTAGAAAAAGCAGCAGCAGCCAAAACAGTGGCGGGGAAGATAGCAGTGGGCGCAGCAGAAGCAGGAGAAACAGCAAGGGGAAGGTGCAAGCTGTGTTTCTAGACATAAAGCTCTTGATGCTCCAATGAAATTATATGAACTTACCCATTGTTGCCATTCTATGGCCTATCCCTAGAATGTCCACCTCTCCACTCAGAGCTTCTACTTGTAAGTTTCTCTGTTCCAAATATTGTTATGTCTGAGCTAGAAATCTAGCTCAAACAGGCACGCTATGCAGGCATAGTATTCTTCTACTGTTACTATGTAAGTTAAAAAGAAAAAATGGATTCCTAGTATGACTAGTTTGTAGAATAAATTGATTCCTGTTGTCCATCTGACAGCAGTTGATCTTGGAACAATCATTCCTGTTTTGGTTTTTACATAAATGTCTAGAGGCCTTGTGCAAACTCATCTAATGTATTGAATACACTCTGACTACTGTCTCCAGTTCTGGGCCCCTGTCGTGGAAGGTCCATAGGCCCAAAATAGGCTTATACATGTTCACCTATCAAATAGATACAAAGGGACACAAAGGGCCTGGTGTCATAAAGTCTGGCCTGCCCAGGGCCCAGGTTGTGTGACGCGGTTGTGTAAGCCCACGTGCCTAGCTTATGGCCTACTGGGTGCAAGGCCTGTGCTCTTCCCATATTTGGGGAGCCAGGCCTGTGGACCCTGCCTAATATGGAACGGTTTGGCTCACTGCCATCCTGATTGGCTGTTCTTGTGTCCAAAGTGCAATTAATCTCGGCCCACATTGATAAAAGGAGATACGCAGGAGAACAACCTGCTTTTGCTTCACTGCTTTGCTTCCCTGCTCTTTGCCTGCTCTCTCTGCTGTGCCCAGCCCTGCTGCTATTGCACACTGCCTTATTGCTTGCCTGCTAAACTCCACTGCTGCCAGTTATCAGAGGCAGACCCTGGATGTCTGCATGTGATCGGCCTGTGTGGCCAGTGTGACATCATGCTGAGACTGCACCACATCCTGCCTCTGCACCTGAAGGTCCTGCCTAGAATCCCTGGACAAATACACAGATCATCCAGAGGGAGCCATGAGAACGAAGTCAGAGATTGTCTGTGTCCTTTCCCCAGAAGCCAGGAAGATTCAAGCCTCAACATCCAACAAGACAGAGTACTCTGAAAGCATTTGAGCATTGTCTGGACTGTGGCTAGCCCCTGCAAGGGTAATAATAATCTGTGAGTAAATGCTTAAATGCCTTTTTGTAATTCTCTACTGCCTTCTGCCATAGAGCAGAAAGAGCTTGAGCCCATCTAGTGGGCAAGCAGCATATTGACTGAAAGTAGCATTTGACTGTGGGAACCTTTTCTTCCAGTTCAATTAATGTTTATGTATTTTGCTGGTTATATTAGTTGTAGATATTATCCATAGAATGTTTCCATAACCATGTAAGAACAAAAATATTATCAAAATTAGTGGTCAGGGATGGTGAGAGTTCTGAATAGCAAAATTAATAAACAATAGTAATTTTGGAAGATATCATCTCACATTAATTAATTTCCCCTCCCCAACATCAACACAGTATATTGTCTCTAAACAATGCTGCTATTATACTTTTGGTATATATACTTTTTAGTATAGTATATATACTGTGTAGTAGTATATAGTATATATGGTATAGTATATACTAGATAGGATATATACTTTTTAGTCATTTATGTGGGTCCTGATGATATCGTTGCTTGGTGAAACTGCTGCTGTGAGCGACTCTGTAGATCAATTTAATTTTCAGTAAAAGCTTGTTACAAAAAAATAGAGCATATAATTAATTAATTAACATTAATTAATTTCCCCTCCCCAACAGCCCCTTAATTCAAGAGAGATGTTGAGATACTGGAACATGTCCAGAGAAGGGCAACAAAGCTGGTGAGAGCCCTGGAACACCTGTGAGTAGAGGCTGAGGCAGCTGGGATTGTTTAGCCTGGAGAAGAGGAGGCTCAGGGCAGACCTCATTGCTGTCTACAACTACCTGAAGGGAGACTGCATCCAGATGGGGATTGGTCTCTTCTCTTAGGCAACCAATGACAGAACAAGGGGACACAGTCTCAAGTTGTGTTGGGGGAGGTCTAGGCTGGATGTTAGGAGACATCTCTTGACAGAGAGAGTGATTTGCCATTGGAATGGGCTGCCCAGGGAGGTGGTGGAGTTGCCATCCCTGGAGATGTTCATGAAAAGAGTGGCTGAGGCATTTAGTGCCATGGTCTAGATGACTGACTAGGGCTGGGTGCTAGGTTGTACTGGATGATCTTGGAGGCCTCTTCCAACCTGGTTGATTCTATGATTCTATGATTGGTAGATTCAGAAAATATTCCTCTCACATCCTCTGTTCCACCTTTTCCCTCCGTTTTCCATGACTGTTTTCAGTCTGTCAATGACTTTGTCTCCTATTTCTTAAGCTGTTTTTTGGTTTGGTGAGGTTTTTTTGTCTTGGTTTTTCTTTTTTATTATGCTCTTCAGCTCTTCTGATTTTTAAAAAAAGGAGAGAAATGAAATGAGATATATAATCAAGACAGTTTTCACTTCACTTGTTTCTCTAAGAGACATTTAAAAAGAGATTTGATAAAGGGGAAAAACAGCTCTACTATGTAATGATCTTTTCTATGGTAATACACCCACGGGGGCATTTTAGCATGTAAATCACGTTATTGTCTCACACATGACAATCTGAGGGATGTAAAATTCCTCATTTGTTAAAGTGTAATGAACAGCACTTTCGCTGTTTGCATTGATGCAATAGCACTTGGCTCGCACAAGAAAGCATAGTTGCGCCAAACTACATAAGGTGATACTATTAATGAATCATTTGCAAGCCAGCAGATATAAATAGTAAGGAACTCATTTCCATAGAAATATGCTCTAACCCCATGTTGGCATCAAAGAGGTACAGAGACAGTTTCATGTCAGCAAGCAGGTGTTTTCTGGCCTGCCCAGGAAAAATAATCCCCTTAACAAAGCATACACAAATAAGTAAATATTCACAAACACAGAATTTCACAGAATTTCTTAGATTAGAAAAGACCTTCAAGATCATTGAGTCCAATCTTTAGTTTCACGCTGACAAGTCCTTGACTAAATCAAATCCCTCAGCACAACATCTAATCACTATGAATTGCTATGGTTGGAAAGAATCATAGAATCATAGAATCAACTAGGTTGGAAGAAACCTCCAAGATGATCCAGTCCAACCTATCACCCAGCCCTATCCAGTCACCTAAACCATGGCACTAAGTGCCTCAGCCACTCTTTTCTTGAACACCTCCAGGGATGGTGACTCCACCACCTCCCTGGGCAGCCCATTCCAATGCCAATCACTCTCTCTGGCAACAACTTCCTCCTAACATCCAGCCCATACTTCCCCCGGCACAACTTGAGACTCTGCTCCCTTGTTCTATTGGTGGTTGCCTGAGAGAAGAGACTAAGCCCCACCTGGCTACAACCTCCCTTCAGGTAGTTGTAGACAGCATTGAGGTCCCCCCTGAAGCCTACTCTCCTCCAGGCTAAACAACCCCAGCTCCTTCAGCCTCTCCTCATAGGGTTTGTGTTCCAGGCCCCTCACCAGCTTCAACGCCCTTCTCTGGACACGTTCCAGGACCACCAGGATCATCCAGTCCAACTTTCATCTCAGCACCCTTAATCACTGCACCATAGCCTCAAGTGCCACATCCACTCTTTTTTTAAACACCTCCAGGGATGACCACTCCACCACCTCCCTGGGCAGCCTGTTCCAGTGCCTGACCACCCACTCAGTAAAGAACTTCCTCCTCACATCTATGCTCATTGTACAATGATTTCTAGAAGCCAAAAATAAAACCAAAATCAGATCAATCATCATGGACAGATGAATAGGTGCCAAGACTGTGACAGTACAAAATCCTCTTCTTTACACGCTGTGCTTCCTTAACTACTCCCAGGTATATATAATTAAGTACAAATAGAACTAGTCTAAAGAGAAGGTAAAAATAAGTGAAGTTTCTCTTTGAAAGATGTTTTAAAATATACTTTGGCATGTATTTATGTGGACGGTGTTTTCTTTGCCCTCTCTGTGTCTTTTGGAGGGTACACAGCATATTCTTTTGTAAAGATGTAAACTCAAATGACACAGGCTTGAAAATTGTGTGCATGTTATATTTTGATCTTAAAATGCCAACTCGATTTTCCATGAAGGGTAGAACTCTAAATACTGCTAATATCAGCAGAAATGAAGGACTACAGAGTTAGAACAAGTTCCTTACTGACCTAATATCATCAAAACCTTCAGACACTAGAAAACAAAACCAAACCCTCCCACGGGATCACTGAAACTGTGGCACTTATTTCAAGAACAATGTATCAAGAACATTTAAAGATCATGAATAAAAATCACTTCTTTGTACAGTCACCACCTTTTCATACGCTACAACTGACCTACAGAAGATCAATTAAATAGTTTACAAAACCGTATCACTTTTCAGGTTGCTTTGCAGCCAACTAGAATTTGTCTACAAATATTTCACCAATGCTTTTGCAGCTGGATGTGGGTAGATTCAGACTGGATGTGAGGAGGAAGTTATTCAGCATGAGAGTGGTGAGAGCCTGGAATGCGTTGCCCAGGGAGGTGGTTGAGGTCCCATCCCTGGAGGTGTTTAAGGCCAGGCTGGATGAGGCTGTGGGCAGCCTGATCTAGGCTAGGGTGTCCCTGCCCATGGCAGAGGGCTTGGAAGTAGCTGATCCTTGTGTTCTCTTCCAACCCTGACTGATTGTATGATTTTTTCACTCCTTTTGAAGATTTAGGGGTGTGAGCATTTCGGCAAGAGAACTGAAAGCGTGCGTAAACACACAAGTTAGAGAAACCATAATGGATTTGATATGAAATAGGCATTCAAATAAGGTTGAACTCTGAAGAACTCTAATGGAGGGCAAAAATGTAATTCTCAGATAGATTATTAAATCTTTTGTAGACTTGTCTTACAGCAGAAGGGAAACCACTAATGGATTGCAGAAAAACAGTGGGCTTTTCAACATTCATAGAATTGTAGAATCATAGAATGGTCTGAGTTGGAAGAGACCTCCCAAGGTCATCTAGTCCAACCTCCTCTGCAGCAAGCGTGGGCATCCTCAACTAGAGCAGGTTGCCCAGTGCCCTGTTGAGCCTCACCTTGAACATCTCCAGGGATAGGGCCTCAACCACGCCCTGGGCAACCTGTTCCAGTTTTGCATTACCTTCATGGCCTCAACCACCCCCTGGGCAACCTGTTCCAGTTTTGCATTACCTTCATGGCCTCAACCACCCCCTGGGCAACCTGTTCCAGTTTTGCATTACCTTCATGGTAAAGAATTTGTTCGTAACATCCAATCATAGAATCATAGAATCATAGAATGGTTTAGGTTGGAAGGGACCTCAAGGATCATCCAGCTCCAACCCTCTGCCATAGGCAGGGACACCTCCCACTAGAGCAAGTTGCTCAAGGCCTCATCCAGCCTGGCCTTAAACACCTCCAGGGAGGAAGCATCCACAACCTCCCTGGGCAACCCGTTCCAGTGCCTTACCACCCTCACTGTAAAGAACTTCCTCCTAACATCCAGTCTAAATCTCCCCTCTTCCAGCTTAAACCCATTCCCCCTCGTCCTAACATTACTAGACCGTGTAAATAGTCCCTCCCTACTCTTCTCTAGATTGAAGCCATTGCCCCTCATTCTATCATTACAGACCTTTGTAAACAGTCTCTTTCCATTTTTCCTGTAGGCTTCTTTCAGATGCTAGAGGGTCATTATTAGGTCTCCCTGGAGCTTTCTCATCTCCAGAGCATTATGACTGTACCATACGTATCAGGGAAAAGGCCACGAAATATGATTTTATTGTGCTCTTAAGCAGCATCTAACAAAACAAAATGGGTCATCACCAGAGCACTACAGTACTAATGCTAAATGAAGAAACTCACATACATTACCAGAGTTGAATGGCACATTAAAAAGTATTAGATATTTAAGATCACTATCTGCAGCTAATGATTCTTAAATCTGCATTACCACCGAAGCTTACATTTCCACTGGACGCTACACTTACCCTCAAGCTGTTTATTTGCAAATGTTACACATTTTGTTGTTTAAATGCAGCTATACACAAACTAGTAGGTTAAAGAGAAGGGGAAATGCCCTGCCAGGAGCAACCAAAACCTGGCAACCATGAATAAATTTTATGTACCTTAGCAGTAATTTTTCCAGGTAATTTGCTAATCACATATTGCACATAGAAGAAGCTCTGCATGCCACTAAACGTCTTCTGCATTACTGTAGTCTTATATTTCTTTTAGTTTTTCCCCATGCTTGCTATTACTGAGGTAAATAAAGGTCTGTTTTTTAACAGATACCATGTTTTCACTTTCTGGATAGAAAGTAAAGTAGTGCTAACTGTGCTGTGTGAAGTAAGGATATCATAATAAAAAAAAAATCCCTACAGACTAGACTGAGTGAATTGGATTTCTCTTTTCTTTTCCCTGCTCTGGGAAGCTCAGCAATTTTGCTATTGCCCTGTTGTCCAAGATACTATAAATACAAGGAAACACTTCAGTGGGATTCATTTCACTAAATATGCCTCTCTCAAATGTAAATATTTATGGGTGTTTTAAAGTAAAACAACGTGGCCTGGCTCCCAAGGCTGATTCTGGCTCCCAAGGCTGATTCTGGCTCCCAAGGCTGATTGACACTGCCTAGCTCCTATTCAACTGAGTAGGGGTAACGTCTTTCCTGGCAAGAGAAAGCTAGCTGTAAGAGTCCAGAATGAAGCCAAGAACTATGATTAAAACTAACTTATGCTCAGAAGTTTGCTCCTTGGATCACTTTCAGTGTAGAGACACCCCACAACTGAGGCAAGCACACTAAGTGTCTTTCCAAAGAATGACAATAGGTACTTCTCAGTGTCATGGAGGCAGGAAATTAACATAGCTGAGTTGGGAATTATAAAAAGTAGAATTATTTTTGTTTTCCTGAAATCCTTCCCCCAAACTATATAGAAAAATTAGTTTAGTTTATTGACAGATTTAGTTTGATTGAGAATTTTTTCCAAAATGGTGTTATATACAAATTGAGATGTTTAAGAAGTCAGGAAATGGAAAAGGCTAAACTATAAACACAGCTTTACCTCACTATCAATCAGGCTGAGTGGAAGATTAAGGGAACAGCAGGTCTTACTCACAGAGATGAGATAGGCATTCGGCAATGATTCCTTGCTGGATTCCTCTGTGGAAGCAGCCTTTGGACACTGCAGGCAACATGCAATAATAGAAAGAAAAATGTGCCCAGCAGGTCTAGGGAGATTCTCCCTCCCACTCTCCCCTGATGACACCACACATGAAATACCACACCCAGTTTTGGGATCCCCAATTCAAGAGAGACAGGGATCTGCTGGAGAGAATACATCAGAGAGATATGAAAATGATTGTGGGATTTGAACATCTCTCTGATGAAGAGAGACTGAGAGAACTGAAACTGCTTGGTCTTGAGAAGACTGAGAGAGGATCTTATGAATGTCTACAAATATCTGAGGGATGGGTGTCAAAATGAAGGTGATAGTCTCTTTTCCGTGGTCCCCAGTAAGAGGACAAGGAACAGCAGGCATAAGCTGGAACGCAGAAAGTTCCACCTCAGCTTCAGGAGGTGTCACTGTGAGGGTGACAGAACAGTGGAACAGGCTGCACAGAGAAGTTGTATTGTCTGCTTCACTGAAGAATTTCAAAACCTGCCTGGATGCATTCCTGTGCAACCTGCCATCAATGATCCTGCTTTAGCAGGAGCTTTGGACTAGACAATCTGTAGAGGTTCCTTCCAACCCCTAGCATTCTGTGATTCTATAATTCTATTAATTGAGCTCTCTCCCACCCTTTGAAGTGCTTCTGCAAAACTTTGTGTTGTTTTCTGTAACATTAGAGGAGATCCAAAAATTAAGTATTGTGGGTTTGGTTACATAGGACTAACAGATGAGTAGGACTATTTCCATATTCTGGGGAGAGGAGGTATGAGAGGAATGGTATATATGTAATTAAATATAACTCCAAAGATAATTTTGATTCTACTTCATGTGATAGGATGTAAACATTCGCATCTGACCTATCTGCTAGATTTCCTTTTATCGACAGTGTATGGAATTAGCATCTAAGTGTTGTGTTTCATCTAATCCTAAGGTATATATATCTCTTCAAGTTTTGAGATGGGATATTTTTTGTTTGGTTTGGTTTATTTCTTTTTTTATTTGGTTGGGGATCTGTGTGTAGTTTGTTTGGGGGTTTTTGTTTGATTGTGGGTTTTTTTGCTTTGGTAACAGAAAACTGTTACAGAGACAGCTACCTAAGTTTCTACTGTAGACAATGCAGAACTCATTAACACAGTCACTGGAATCTTTTGATCCATTCACTCTAAGACAGCTGCTTAAAATCATGGAATCATACAACCATTTTGGTTAGAAAAGGCCTTCAATATCGCCACACTCAACCATTAACCCAGGTCTACCAAGTCCATCACTAAGGCATATCCCCAAGTACCATATCTACATGTCTTTTAAAAACAATGAGGGACAGTGACTCAAAGCTTCCCTGGGCAACCTGTTTCAATGTCTGGAAACCCTTTAAGTAAAAAAATATTTCCTAATATCCGGTAAGACCTTTAAATCTCCCCTGCTGTAGCCTGAGACCTTTACCTCTTGTTCTATTCCTAGTTACTTGGGAAAAGAGGCCAGCATCCACCTGTGGTGGTTTGGCCCTAGCTGGAGGCCAAATGCCCACCAAAGGTGCTCTATCACTCCCCTTATTACATGGACAGGGGAGAGAGGAAAATATAACAAAAAAACAATATAAGATAGGAGCAATTTAGTAATAATAATAAGAGTCACAAGCGATAGACCACGCAGAAGCAAAAGCAGAGAGAGATGTTAGTTTCTACTTCTCAGCAGCAAGGATGATGTTCAATCTGAGGAAGCAGAGAATAGAATAGAATCAACCAGGTTGGAAGAGACCTCCAAGATCATCCACTCCAACCTAGCACTCAGCCCTATCCAGTCAACTAGACCATGGCACTAAGTGCCTCATCCTGGCTTTTCTTCAACACCTCCAGGGACGGCGACTCCACCACCTCCCTGGGCAGCCCATTCCAGTGTCNTCCAGGCTTCTCAGCAGCTTCGTTGCCCTTCTTTGGACACATTCCAGTATCTCAACATCTCTCTTGAATTGAGGAGCCCAGAACTGGAAATCCAGAAGAAAAAGCACCCAAGCCCTAATGTACATAGTGATTTCAAAGTTGTGAATATTTTCCTATAGTTCTACATGGCTGCTAAGTTCAACAAAGAGTTGATAGCTACATGAAATAGTCTATGAAATCTACAGGAAATTTCCTCTTGGCAAAAGAACTTCCAATCAGAAGAGTTTCTCCTTCCCTTCTTGCCTTTACAAATATGAAATAAAATACTATTAAGATAATATTTCTCAATGAAGTCCCATTTTCATATAAGTTTAGTGATATCCACTTAACTTTCTTTCTAACTGATTTTATATTTTACCTTTCTTGTAATGAAAATATTCCACTATAATAGTCCACTAAAGTGGACTTTCTGTGTGCTTCACAGGGCTGTTACAGAATCCAGTATAATGGCTGAATGGTTTTATATGGGTCATTCTAGTCCTGCTCATTCCACAATCCTTCTTGATGCAAATGTGTTCTACTCATTTTTTGTTTCAAATTTAGGAAACATCTGTCCCAAAAAAGCCTGTAAGGTTAATGTATTTCAAGTGTTGACATTTGCAAATTATTGCCAAGGCCTTAAAGAGTACAATGAGTACTTTCCTGAAATAGATAGTACACCAGCACAGAGTAAATGAAACCCAGATACTCACAAAGTCTATCTTTAGTCTTAACAGGAGCAGCTTGCACAGGCTTTGTCTATAGTCAGTAAAAGGAGAGGTTTCCTCTGCTGTTGGTTCAGAGCAAAGAACTTATTTTACATGCTTGTAATCAAACCCATCAAAACTGCTCCACTCCACTGCCTATAAAGGCAGCCTTGATAAAAAAGTCTCACTCTGCTAAATCTAACTTCTGGAACTGCTTCCGTTTTTCTTGCCTTAGGTGATTTGAAGCAGTATATGTAAATGATAAGGAACTCCTGCACCAAAACACGAGGAACTCAATGCCGTTACACCAGATTCCAATTCTGGGATGTCTCCTGCAAGCTCTAGTCCAACG
This sequence comes from Tricholaema leucomelas, assembly GCA_013400475.1. Lineage (NCBI taxonomy): Eukaryota > Metazoa > Chordata > Aves > Piciformes > Lybiidae > Tricholaema lacrymosa > Tricholaema leucomelas. Next base: position 53,719 of record WAAF01004554.1, read on the forward strand.
TTTCACCACTGTGGTCCATGATGGTGTATTGGGTTTGGCTGAGCTGGAGTTAATTCCTCCCAGAGCATCTTTCTAATGCTATGTTTTGTAATGCTGCACATCACAGGATCACAGGATGTTAGGGGTTGGAAGGGACCAAAAGAGATCATCGACTTCAACCCCCCTGCCAGAGCAGGATCATACAATCTGTCTCAGGTCACAGAATAATACATCCAGATGGGCCTTGAAAGTCTCTAAAGAATGAGACTCCACAACTTCTCTGGGGAGCCTGTTCCAATGCTCTGTGATCTTTACAGTAAAGAAGTTTCCCTTTGTGTTGAGGTGGAACCTCCTGTTCTGCAGCTTATATCCATTGCTCCTTGTCCTATCAAAGGGAGCAAGTGAGAAGATCCTGTCTCTCCCTCCTGACACCCAGCCCTCAGATATTTATAAACATTTATTATTTCCCCTCTCAGTCTTCTCTTCTCTAGAGAAGTTACATGGGTGTTAATAACACAGCAGTGTTTTGGCTACTGCTGAACAAGCACCCAGGCTTTGCTTTTCCAACAGTAGGAGTAAGTTGAGGGGTAGGCAAGATCTTGGGAGGGGACACAGCTGTGCCATCTGACCCAAACTGTCCAAAGGTATATTCTGTGCCATATGATATCAGCACAGACATAAGAATGAAGTGGAAGAAGGAAGTATAGGGAGATTTATTCTCTGTTCTCCAGACAAATCACTATGTGTGTTAGCGTCCTGCTTCCTGGGAGTGACTGACCACCATCTGCCGATGGGAAGTAGATAATAATATCTCTTTGCTTGTGCTTTCACACATGGTCTTTTGCTTATGGTTAGCATTATTAAGTTGCTTCTTCCTTACTACCAACCTTTTGTTATATTTTCCCCTCTCCCCTGTCCATCTAAGAAGGGGAGTGACAGAGCAGCTGTCTGGATATTTGGTCTCCAGCCAGGGTCAAACCACCACGGTTGTATATGATGGGCTCCAATTTAAACTACAAGGCTAGGACTACACTGTAGTTAAGGTAAAGGCATCCCAATTGTGGTGTCTTCTTTGTGACTCAGTCTAGTGATCTCTGCTGGGCCATTGTTACAAAGGGGGAATTAATTAATTTAAAATGGTATTTTTTCCAAAATTAGTATAGTTCATTAATTTTGATATTTACAACTCTCACCCTCCCCAGACCACTCATTTTAATAGTAATTGGTTCTTCACACTGCCATGGAAACATTTTACAGATAACAACCAGATCTAGTAACAACCAGCAAAATATGTAAACATTAATTGAACTGGAAGAGAAGATTCCTGCAGTCAAAAGCCACTTGCGGTCAATATACCACTTGCCCACTAGATGGAGTCAAGGAGCTCTTTCTGCTTATGGCAGAAGGCAATGGAGAATTACAAGGAGGCTTTTAAACATTTACTCACAAAATTATTATTACCTGACTTGTGGGGCTAGCCACAGTCCCAGGCAGTACCCAACCGTTTTCAGGGTACTCTGTCTTGTCAGCTGCTGAGGCTTCATTCTTCCCAGACTTCTGGGGAAAGGAGGCAGACAATCTCTGACCTTGTCTCCTGGCTCCTCTGGGTGATCTGTGTATCTCCAGGACTTCTAGTCTCAGCAGGAGACTCTCAGGTGCAGGCAGGATGTCTTGCCATGTGCACTCTCAGCACGATGTCACCCTGGCTATGCAGGTCAATCGTGTGGAAGCATTTAGAGTCTGTTCCTGGTAAACTCATGACAGTGCAGTTTCCAGGCAGATAATAAGGCAGTAAGCAATGGCAGCAGGCAACAGCAGGCACGAATACAATGGCACAGCACAGCAGGTTGTCTACCTGCCTATCTCTTTTTATCAATGTGGGCCAAGATTAAGTGCCTTTTGGAGACAGAATAGCCAATCAGAATGGCAGTTAGCCAAACCTTACCATAATAGGTAAAGCCATAGGCTCACTTTACCCAAATTTAGGAAAAGCATAGGCCTTGCACAAGGCAGGCACAAGCTAAGTGTGTGTACCTTGTTTACCACAGGAGAAAAACATGCCTGGGTGTTGTAGTTAGGGTCTGGCGACCGGAAGATGGCGTGCTGTCACGGAAAGATAGGGCTCCTCTCTGTGCTCTCTATGATCTCTCTATGATTCCTTTGTTATACTTAGCTTCCTGTCTGTGATGCAAGCAGACGGAAGTGACGTTGCTACCTATCCTATATAATCCCATGCTACACGTTAATAAATGCCATTTTGCTGTCCACCACATTGGTGTTTGCATGCTGATGACCACGTGCTGCCATTACTGAACCAGGGCATTGTGGCAGAGCGGCCACACCTGGGCAAGCCAGGACATGTATAAGCCTATTTTGGGCCTATCAGGCCTACCACAACAGTCATTTACATTTATAAGAGAGGTACCCTGCAGCTACCCCTCCCAGTTAGAATGGCATGGATGGTAAATACAGGACTACACAGGAGCAGGAAAGACACCGGACTGCTACATATTTCTTTTGAGGAGAAAGTGGCCAGAGAAAAGTAAACACCAAGCTACCAGTTATGTGGAAGCAGCAATTAATCCACGGTCTTTGTAGACTTTCACGCTATGCCGATTGAAAGCTCATTCTGGACTTTACCTAACTCAGCTTCTACTGTTTCCCTTCCAGGAGGTTTGAGTATTAAATGGCATTGATTCTTCCTATAGAGATAAAAGACTGCAAATAAATTAACATTAAAAGGGATATGCCCTTGAGAAGGCCGATGTCAAAATACCGAGCTAAAGAACATCAGCTTTAAAAGACTTGGCTGAGGTTAGTGTTCTTGATGTCTTAGCATTGTGGCATTGACTTCAAAAGTGAAAGTCTTTGTCTTCTGCAACGTATTGCCCGAGGCACTAATGCTACCAGGATTTAGAACAGAAATATCTTTGTACACACGCATGGTCCCACTAAAGTCAGGTTATTTCAGGGTTAGGTCCCTGTTTTCTACTTTTTTGAAGCAATGTTGTATATCCTCCTATAGTGCTGCTGCTGCTCTCTCTAACAGCAGAATTAATTTTTAAAACCACATGAATGTGGTTTCCTAGTGGATGTTTGTGGATGCTTCACAGCAAGTCCTTTTAATCTCCAAGATTCTGTTACTGAATGTGCAAGAGAAATTGAGGAAGAAAATTATATTCATTTGTATCAATTGTCTGTTGCATGTGGAAGATTTCTAGTATGCTTATTCTTATTACACAGCAATAAAATCATGTTTTGTAATGCTTTTCCTCTATTTAGAACATAAATTAATCGAGGTCATGTTTCTGTTAGGGGAACACAATCATATTTCTAGCAAAAACACCATGAAAATTTAATTTGTGTCTGAGAGACTTTTGACCTTTCAAACTCGCAGGGTATTTATTATTCCTATTTTATTTTATGTTGGGAGTCTTCACATTCATCTCTTCTCTTTAAATATTTACGTTGTGACTTCTCCAAGTAAAGAACCAGGTGCTTAGCTTATACATAATGCTCATAATTTGTGCTGCTGCCCTTCTTGACCGTTTTCCTTTTTGTCAAGGGGTCTTCCAAACTTACAACTGAAAAAAAAAGAAGAAACAAAAAGTTCCCCTTGACTACCCATTACTAATTATATGTTATAAATTATCTTCAGTAATTACTTCAATAAAGTATGAAAAATAACTTACTGAATGCAATTGCAACCTTCTATTTTTAATGCATCAGCCTCACCTTCCCACTCTTCCCTCTATGATCACTGACTTTCTTCTTTCTCAGGAAATAAATCTAAGTCTTTCAACCTCATTTATACTTTATATTTAATATTTTATTTATGATCTTTGTTTCAATTGGTAATTTATTCCACTTGTTCATTTATCTTTTCATATAATACATTCATTCTGTCCAAGTTCTCTAATTTTCCTGGTTTGTTTATTATGTATTGCTGTATCTTAGTTTTTAACCTCTTCTGAGCATAAAGGCACATGTTCAGGTTCTGAATTGTTCCTTTCTTCCCTGTTCACAATCTTGTATTTCTCTTTCTCTGTTTTGCATTTTATATTCAAGTATCCTCCTGTGCTTTTTGGATCACAATGAACCATGCTGCAGTGTTAGAAAAATTCCAGTTATGCTTGTCAGGTAGAGACAGATTTCCTAGTAATGACTTTCCACAGATTTAAAGTTCTAGAGGCGTTTGAGGACTGATTATTTAAGTAGATATCCTCTTAAAAGCCCTGAAATCACATATAAACAGTACAGTTACTAACATGAACAATCATATTCCACACTGGACTTTTTTGAGATGCTGTCCTTACTTGATAAATAAAGTTATCATATAAAAGGTTTATGTCACATGGTTTCTTCCATTATACACACTTTGATTCCTTTCTAGGTTTCCTTGTCAGCCCAAGACTGAGTATATAGGAATAGATTTTCACATAAGTTTGTCTAAACTCTCCTATCTATTTAGTTTATCCTCTCTACCTAGTTTATCTATTCTTGTTCTCCTCTTTGGTGTCCTGTGTTTATTTTTTGTGGTAAGGAAGTGTAGTAGAGAATCATAGAATCATAGCATCGTAGAATCATAGAATCGTAGAATGAACCAGGTTGGAAGAGACCTCCAAGATCATCCAGTCCAACCTAGCACCCAGCCCTGGCCAATCAACTAGACCGTGGCACTAAATGCCCCATCCAGTCTTTTCTTGAACATCCCCAGGGATGATGACTCCATCACCTCCCTGGGCAGCCCATTCCAATGCCAATCACTCTCTCTGGGAAGAACTTCCTCCTAACATCAAGCCTAGACCTCCCCTGGCACAACTTGAGACTGTGTCCCCTTGTTCTGTTGCTGGGTGCCTGGGAGAAGAGGCCAACTCCCACCTGGCTACAGCCTCCCTTCAGGTAGTAGTAGACAGCAATGAGGTCCCCCCTGAGCCTCCTCTTCTCCAGGCTAAACAACCCCAGCTCCCTCAGCCTTTCCTCATAGGGTTTGTGTTCCAGGCCTCTCACCAGCTTCGTTGCCCTTCTCTGGACATGTTCCAGTATCTCAACATCTCTCTTGAATTGAGGAGCCCAGAACTGGACACAGTACTCAAGGTGTGGCCTGACCAGTGTTGGGTACAGGGGAAGAATAACCTCCCTCATCCTACTGGCCACACTGTTCCTGATCCAGGCCAGGATGCCATTGGCACTCTTGGCCACCTGGGCACACTGCTGGCTCATGTTCATGTTTCATATTTTGAATCTCTAGGCAGTATTCATGTTTACTGTAAGAATATGAGAAATGCCTGAACACATTGAAGGCTCACCTTTCCTGGACATCATAATATGATTTCCAGAGACAGCCCTGGGCAGTAGAGATCATACTAGCTTTAAAAATCTCCAAACTGGCCAAAAGGACATTCCATGCCGTATGATGGCAGCTCAGATGTAAGAATGAAGTGAAAGAAGGAAGTTTAGGGAGATTCGTCCCTGGTGGCTGTCCTCCAGAGGAATGACCAAGTGTAGGGCGGTCTGCTTCCTGAGACTGACATCATCCTTGCTGATGGAAAGTAGAGACTAATATCTCTCTCTGCTTGTGCTTCTGTCACTTGCAACTTAAGGACACTTGGTTGGATGTATTAGGGAATTAGGAAAAGAACTAGGAAAACAAAAGAAAAAAAAGAGTGAAACAAGAAGGAAGAAAGATATCACCATTCCTGGATCCAGCCAAGGGATTAGGCCAAGTTCTTCTGTGGTAGGTGCACATCCAGTGAGGGCTTCCAGATGGAACACGTGGGTCCAGGAGGTTGTGGTCCTTTTATACTGTTCAATAAGGTAGGGAGGGCCTTTTCAGTTCACTGTGCTGATTTGCACAGGGCCTCTACAGTGTAATGCCCATCACAGGCCTTTCTGTGGCTCAGCTGCAGTGGTTTAGAGCAAGGAAAGAAAGAATTTCACCTATGCAGAATTTCTCTCTTCCTATTGTTAAACAACATTTCAGGAACAGGTCTGGCACCTGGCTCCATAAAGGAGGTAACTGAGAGCCATCAAAAGCCATTGCCTTGTCTATTCAGACCAGCAATCACCACTGCCCATTCTTTGAGGCAACAGAAGGTGGGTCTCTCATACCAGTACTCAAGTTGCTGAGGGACTAGTATAAGAAACATGGCTATGTACAAGTTATCTCTTCTGATCTAGAGCTTCCTAAATATCAATCATAGCATCATAGAATCAACCAGGTTGGAAGAGACCTCCAAGATCCAACCTAGCACCCAGCCCTGCACAATCAACTAGGCTATGGCACTAAGTGCCTTATCTGGTGTTGGCTTGAACACCTCCAGGGATGGCAACTCCACCACCTCCCTGAGCAGCCCATTCCAAAGTCAGTCACTGTCTCTGTGAGGAACTTCCTCCTAACATCCAGCCTGCAGCATGAACCAAAGCTGATTTACAGAATTAGACATACCCAAAGCAATCATTTGTATAGCAGGAGCAGTGTATTCTCTAGCAGTGAGAAGCTATCCAGAAAAGGAAGGTTCTGAGGAGAGAAATGGCATTTGTATTGGCTGCAAATGTACAAATACATGGATTATCTGGGCTGTTACACAGAAACCACATTATTTTGGTGGCCTTTTCCCTATTTTGATTGATTTTACACATAACTATATGGTAAGTTTGACTTCTCATTTTATAAAAGTAACAGAATCTTTATTTTGTTTCAAGTCTCCATGATTTATTTTTTTGTGTGGTTTTGCTTGGTTTGGTTTTGTCTTGTTTTGTTTTTCCTTAGAAGAATATTTCTGAAAGAAATTCTGGTTTGGTTTGTTGTTTTAGGTTTGGGTTTGGTTTATTGTTTGGGTTTTTTTTTTGAGGCAGGGAAGGAAATAAGAAAAGATGAATTCATCCCAAACGAATGAATACAATAAAGAACAGATCCTTCTGCACAGTGAGGGAGATTGTGAGGTAAGTGCCATTTCAAGCAATTATTACCAGACCTTCTTAGTCAAGAATTAGATTTATAGAAAAGAGCTCAGAGAGTATCCCTGTAAATATGAGTAAATTGACAATATTCTTTTTAAAATGAGGGAAAGCAAATTTATGCACTCCAAGAACAGCTCCCTTGATAACTCAAAACAGGACCAACTGTTTTCCTTTTGCTAACTCCTCTGGGGTACTTTATGGACCAGTTCTCTCATCTCAAGTGTCTGATCTCAAGACATAAATTAATTTTAGATGCACTTTTTATTCTTTGTGGCCGCTAAGGCAATATTCACTGTTTGCTTTGGTTGCCATGGAGATAATTGACTTCCTGTGGTGGCAAGAGCTTTGTTCGGGGTATTAAAGGGGCTTGGGTCCAGGGATTCTTTAATTTTCATGCAGTGAAGGAAGTAATTCCATCAACAAAACCTTTGTAAGATTTATCTCCCTCGTAATTTGAATAGTTCTTGTGAATATTTGGGTGTTTTTTTCCCTTCCACATTCCTTTTGTAGCTCAGCCTGCTCGCTTCACAATGCTGACTTAAATCACAGAGAAGGGCAAATAATCTGTACATTGGTCAGACATAAGCTCCCAACAGCATATTGTCTGGTAGAACATCAACAAAGACAATAAAACTTTAAATTATAACATAACCTTCAAGATGAACTGCTTAGGATTCAGAGACAGACGTTTCAGACAAACAATCCTGTATGGAGACTGTCAATAAAGAGCAAAAAGCAAAGACCCTTCAGTTTATACTACCTGTCTTTCTTATACAGCACTAAAATTTGGACATCTCATATGAGACCTTCAGGCTAGAGACCTCAGCATCTGGACTCAACAAAGACATTAAGACATGTTCCAAAAGTGCAGTCTGGTAAAAAAAGAAAAAGCAGGCTCTAAAGAGCCTTCTCAGTTTCTTTTCCAAAGGTAGAGGTGGTTTGCTTCTGTGTCCTTCTCCACAGAAAGCATGGCAAAATGCCTTTGTGCAACACTTACCTGAGTTGGATTGAAGGGGTTTTGTTTAGCATTGAAAAACTTCAGCAATTTGTCTTGGGACTCGAGGGAACTCTTCTGAGGTCAGACATAACCAAGTTAACAATGAACAAAAGAATTAAACGAGCAAAAAGAAGCTGGGGCTTAAAGTAAGATGCTCTGTTCAAATATTACTGAACCTATGTATGCTTGATTTCGGGATTTATGCACTCTTTAGGGTAACGTAGTGCAGCTCAGCATAACTCTGTGACAATGGCCAGGAGCCAGGATGGTTGGAAGCATGGGACTGCTGGCAAACACTGCTCTCCATATCCTGTCCTCAGATACAATCCTATATGTATCAAAACAGAAACCAAGATGATGTGGCATATGTCTAGTTTATTGGACAGGACTGTGTGACTGGATGGTTGGACTGGATGATCTTGGAGGTCTCTTCCAACCTGGTTGATTCTGGTTCTATGAACAGATACACTTCCATCATGCATATCTTGAACCAGAAATGATACTACAAGTCCCTGCAAAATAGTATCTCTAAAGTCCTCCAGCTGCAAAGGTAAGCTTATGCATTTCCCAAACTCAAGGCTTTTGCTGAAGGCACGACAAAGCCTTTGGACAAATCTTCATTAATAACAAGAATTAAACCAAGATTTGTCCTGCTTCCACACTAACAGTGGATTAAAGCATATAAACACAAGAGGGATTATAAATAAAATCTACTTTAATCCTACAATTAATTCACTGACCTCCAACCTCTACCTCCTATACCGAGGGTTATGTCCCTTAAAGCAGCAGATCTTTTACAGTCCAAAGAAAAACCCAACCAACAAACAAACAAAAAACCAACAACAACAACAAAAAAAAACACAAACAAA
>WAAF01004556.1:0-26535 GCA_013400475.1 Tricholaema leucomelas
TTCATTCAATTTCCAGAGCCACTGAGTCTAGACTGGGTGATTTTCTCAAGTGGGGGGGAGGGGCAGGTAACACCCAAACCATCGAATCCTGGTTACAAGATAAACTACAAAGTGATTTCTTCATTTTTTTAACATGTGACTTTGCCAGCTAAATCACAGACTGGCATGCATACCTACACGAATACTCCTGCAGAGATACATTCCTGCAGTTACATAAATACAGGTGTGCTTACACTCATGGATATCCTTTTGAAATATAATCAGTTTCTTTGTGTGACTGAAAGGTCCTAGATTGTCGTGGGTTTAGGCAACAGAAATGAAACTCTCAGATCAAATTGGAGAGAAAATACAGAACTGTCTTTAGAGAGAGAGGAATACAGTGATAGATCTTACAAAAAGCGATTTCCCATCCATGGCAAACCCCCTTGAAGTTTTCCCCATCCCCCAAAAAAACTAAACCTACCTTCCCCAGTGCTCCAATCCTCCCCCCGCCTCCAACACCTCCAGCCAGCCAAGAGGCCTCCTGCTTACATGTTCCCAATGGTGGGCTCCTGCCACACACCCAGGGCAGGAGGAGGAGGAAAGGAGAGCGAACTGACCTTGTTGTGAGTTTATACCAAGATAGCAGAATTATGGGATGGAATAACAATCTTCTAGTCGCCAGAAAACTTTTTTAACCCTATAGCCTCAACCTGGGACATAGATTCAAGCTCAGTGCTCCTGATGGGTAAAGGAACATAGACACTCGTCTGAATGTCAATGAGAGAAAGGAAGATTTGATTCCCCTGCATTACCACTTAAAATGAGGTGTGAGATATTGAAACTGTTGTCCATCAGCCCTTCTAATGCAGGGAATTCTGCTGAAATCAATCTACTTAATCTAATGCCTGCTCTAGGGTAGGGTGTCCCTGCCCATGGCAGAGGGGTTGGAACTGGATGATCCCTGTGGTCCCTTCCAACCCTGACTGATTCTATGATTCTAATGAGTATCCATGACTATCTAACTAAGCAATAAAAATACATTTGGGATCTTTTTGTATCTGGTAGAATCATACAATAAATGACAGATTAATTGTGCAACATGAAAATGAAATAATTATAAGAGTGCAATATTACAAGGACCTCTGCTACCAAAGTCACTGAATTGTCCTGCCTCTGCCAGATTGGACAAAAATATTTGAGGAGAGAGTGGCTGGAGAGCAGTCAGGAAGAAAGGGATCTGGACATACTGGTAAATAGTAGGCTGAAGATGAGCCAGCAGTGTGTCCAAGTGGCCAAGAGAGCCAATGGCATCTTGGCCTATACCAGGAACAGTGTGGCCAGTAGGACAAGGGAGGTTATTCTTCCTCTGTGCTCAACACTGGTCAGGCTATACCTTGAGTACTGTGTCCAGTTCTGGGCTTCTCAATTCAAGAGAGATGTTGAGATATTGGAATATGTCCAGAGAAGGGCAACAAAGCTGGTGAGAGGCCTGGAACACAGCCCTCTGAGGAGAGGCTGAGGGAGCTGGGGGTGTGCAGCCTGGAGGAGGCTCAGAGGTGACCTCATTGCTGTCTACAACTACCTGAAGGGAGGCTGTAGCTAGGTGGGGTTGGTCTCTTCTCCCAGGCAACCAGCAATAGAATGCAGTCTCAGGTTGTGCCGAGGGAGGTCTAGGCTGGATGTTGGGAGGAAGTTGTTGGCAGAGAGAGTGATTGGCATTGGAATGGGCTGCCCAGGGAGGTGGTGGAGTCTCTGTGCCTGGAGGTGTTGAAGCAAAGCCTGGATGAGGCACTTAGTGCCATGGTCTGGTTGATTGGCTAGGGCTGGGTGCTAGGTTGGACTGCATGACCTTGAAGGTCTCTTCCATCCTGGTTGATTCTATGACTCTATGATTTTGTTCTTGTACATCATCTGGCTATTTCTCTATGCACAATCCTCTTCTGAGGATATTGCCTCTTACTCTAGTAAGGAAATGCAGCGGAAATAAACAGTAATTATTATTGCTAAAGGAATAATTTAATGATCTGACATTTAAACATCTCTGTTCTCTGAAAGGCCACTAAAAAGAGAGTATACATATTACTATGCTTGTTGTTAAGTGTTTTGCAATGCATTGCATTCAGCTCAGAAAAAAAAATCTCCCTGGAAAACAACATGAAAAAAGTCTACATTCTCAGTGAATTTATTCTGGCATTATTTCTAACATCCTCTTCCCTCCTGAGAACTGAGAAACAAAGAACTCTGTCAGACTGTGATAAGTATCAACCTTTATATATGGAATGTAATCTCTTAATAAATGTAAAAGATACTTCTGAAATAATATTTGTCTAGGATTTACCCAATATGGCATGACCATGAAGTCCATTAAGAGACTCTCTAAGTCCTTTCAAAACAGCATGGATATAAAAAGCCTGGATATAGAGTAATTTGCATTGCATACTGAACAAATATCTCTAGGAATAGTCAGCATGAATGATTATTATGGTAATTCTGGGCAATCATGAAGAAACAGGGCCAGCAATGTCAGCAGTGACAGCATGAGGGCAATACAAGATCATAGATATATCGTCCCTTGTCATTAGAGCTGCTTGCAAGCTTATGTTCATATACTGGTATAAAAATAGCATCCCTTTATTGCATAATATCTACCAAAGAGACTATTAGGAGTGCTGCTTCTGTAAAAAAAGGTTACTGATCCTTTCTATCACAAAGCAATTGACAGAGAACCTAATCCACCAACACATACAGAGAGGAGAGCTTATAGTTTTGTTTACTTGTACCTCACACCTGTTTGCTCCATCCGTAGTGTGTCGTTTCATACAAAATACATTTGCATTTATAAGGCCTGTAAATCCTTAATTAAAGTTGCTTCTTCTTCTAAAAACTCAAAATATTATCTTTATTACAAATCAGTATCTAAGTCACAGTCTCACAGTATCACAGTATCACAGTCTCACAGTATCACCAAGGTTGGAAGAGACCTCACAGATCATCAAGTCCAANTCACACCTTATCTTGCCTTGCCTTGCCTTTCTCTTTTTTTCTTAAGCTTTTCATTCTGCAGCCTGCCTTCCAAATATTTCCTTTTCTGAAAATAAATGTGCTTCTGAGGGTCACTTTTGTGGTGGTTTGGGTGTTTCCTCCTCCCCCTCTTATGAAATCACAGAACCAACCTCCAAGATCATCCAGTCTCCTCAAAAACATCAAGAAGATCCTAATATACAGGTAGTATTTTTTGCAAAGGAGTTAAGTTATAAAGTGGAAGTCTGAATATTAAGTCTGAATAAAAGTCTGGAAGATCTCAAATGAAGAGGAAAATTTCAGAGCACCAAGGCAGAAAGTATCTGTGCTAGTTTGAAACAAGCTAGAATGCTTTGGTGAGAAGGACTAGATAATAGGCTATGAAATGAAAACAATGGTGAGGTCTACTTCCCTCATAGTCTTGCTGAGATGTGTAGAAAGGAAAAGCAAAACATTAGATTAGGTCACTTCACTTGGTGGTTGAGAGCTCCTCCTGGGGACTCAGGTTTCTGGGAGGGGAGTTGTTTCTGTATTACCTTTATTTTTACCTTGTCTGTTTCTGTCTATATCTGTATATACTGTAAATATCTGCTTGTACATTGTGCTAGCTGTAAATATAAGCTTCATTCATATCTCCAGAGCCAACTGAGTCTAGTCTGGGTGATTTGTAAGGTGTGGGCGGGTGGGGGACACCCAAACCACCACAGTATCTTGTTTCATTTGTCCTCAGTGACACAAGGAACTGCAGTGACTGGAGAGCTCACTTTTATACAGGCAACCATCAAGCTGGAAATTCCTGAGAAATGAGGAGTCAGTACAATTAATTTTCATTTCCAGTGAAAGCAACAGGAATCTATTTAGCAATTTTCCCTATCTTGCTGTTATTAATGGAAATACCTCTTTTACCTGCTTTATTTCTGATGCATACAGGAAAAGAATGTGTGGAAGAACATTAAGAGTTATGTGCTGCAGAAAATAATGGAGATGTGGAATTAAAGAGGAAAACGTAGACAGTGTTTGGCTTTGTCAAAGTGATGGAAAAAGGAGAAAGAAATGTTTGAAGGTATATGATGGGACTCATGGGAATGGGACCCTAATAGTCTGTGAGAAGAACACAGAGAGGACAGAAGATGACAGCAGCATAGCCATCATTTCAGATTGTAGTCTGAAACTCATCATAATCTCTGACCACTTTAGAGAAATCATAATAATTTCAGATTTCTTTTTTCATCTTTAATTTTTAATTACATCATTTTGATATTTATTCAAATGGTTATCCTCATCCATTCTGTCTCATCAGAGTGGCTGTCAGTGGGTCTATGTCCAAGTGGAGGCCAGTGGCAAGCTGAGTCCTTCAGGGATCAATCCTGGGATGAGTTTTGTTCAGCATCTTTGTGGGTGCCATGGACAGAGGCATTGAGTGCACCCTCAGCATGTTTGCTGACGACACCAAGCTGTGTGGTGCAGCAAACATGCTGGAAGGCAGGGATCCATCCAGAGGGACCTGGATCAGTAAGACCAAGTGCAAGCTCCTGCATCTGGGTCTAGGCAATCCCAAGCACAAATCCAGGCTGGGCAGTGAGTGGCTGGAAAGCAGCCCTGAGGAGAGAGACTTGGGGGTGCTGCTGGACAAGAAGCTCAACATGAGCCAGCAGTGTGCACTTGCAGCCCAGAAAGCCAACCAGAGCCTGGGCTGCATCAGAAGTGTGGCCAGCAGGTCGAGGGAGGTGATTCTCCCCTACTCTGCTCTGGGGAGACCCCACCTGGAGTACTGCATCCAGTTCTGGAGCCACTATTGCAAGAAGGATGTGGAGATGCTGGAGCATGTCCAGAGAAGAGCCATGAGGATGATCAGAGGGCTGGAGTACATCTGCTATGAGGACAGACCGAAAGAGTTGGGGCTGTTCAGTCTGGAGAAGAGGAGGCTCCCAGGTGACCTTCTTGTGGCCTTCCAGTATCTGAAGGAGGCCTACAAAAAAGCTGGGGAGGGACTTTTTATGCTCTCAGGGAGTGACAGGACTGGGGGGAATGGAGCAAAGCTGGAGATGGGTAGGTCCAGGCTGGACACGAGGAGGAAGTTTTTCAGCATGAGAGTGGTGAGAGGCTGGAATGAGTTGCTCAGGGAGGTGGTTGAGGCCCCATGCCTGGAGGTGTTTAAGGCCACGTTGGATGAAGCTGTGGCCAGCCCGATGTAGGGTAGGGTGTCCCTGCCCCTGGCAGGGGACTTCAAACTAGATGATCCTTGTGGCCCCTTCCAACCCTGACTGATTCTGTGATTCTAAAAGAATCAGTTATATATATAGTATGGATAAGTACAGTAGTGTAAGAAATGATGCAATGAATAGACATTCAACTGGGAAGGCAAAAATGGCCACTTCAAGATAAAGTTAAAATGAAGGTGACAAAATACTGTGTAATTCATTGTTATCACAATATTTGTGGTGAGTTTAATCGTTGACCTCCTTTAATTAACAAGCATGCATTCACACACAGGCACCTGCAGACATAGAGATTCATAGATTCCACTGGGTTGGAAGGTACCCTCAAAGGTCCTCTTGTCCAACCCTGCCCCAGAGGGAGCAGGTACACCTCCAACTAGTTCAGGCTGCCCAGACTTGAGTGCCATCAGAGTGGCCAGACTTGATTTATTAAGGATAATATGGTTCATTCTGCTGTGTTGGAACTTTTACAGAACAAAGGAAAAGAAGAAAATGTATGGACATCTTTATTTGAAAGTAAAATCCTTTGTATCACTTAGGATTTACGTGTTACAGTGGCAGGAACTGTGCAAACAGACCATAAAAGATGTCATGGAGAGCGCTAGTCAAAATATACTCTGGTCCAAAGCCTGTCTCAGATGGACTGCAGTCTGAGAAAAGTATTGCCAGTGAGATACATAGCAGAGTTCTGGCATCACCCACATCAATCTCCCTCCATTTGTATAGCAATATCTATTGGACAAAAGGTTGTAAGAAGCTTTAATATATGTATTAATTCTATGCATTGAAATCTTTACTAATGAGGTGTAGGACATGTTAGTGAGTGTTCTTAGAGAAGGAGGTTTGGATAACCTGTGGCTGTGGCAGCTGGGGACACGGTTGGGTGGCCATGGGGGGGTTGGGTGGATGAGCTGGACTCGATGATCTTGGAGGTCTCTTCCAATGCAGACAATTCTGTGGCTCTGTGGCTCTGTGGATAGGCTTAAAGGTACCAAATACAAAGCACAGTAGCAGTAAACATGGATTAAATAAAAACAAAACCCAAACAAAACCACCACAGTATAATACAGGTAAGTAGATTTCATACCTGAGGAAGTTTGAGATCATAGGCAGCATGTCCTAAATTATGGCAAATCATGGAAAATAAGATTATCTTAACTTGCCATTGTTATACTACAATATGAAGTTTGTGAGTATGGGAGGATAATACAGAAGCTGACACAGTTTTATGTTCAAACTCTGCAGCCACTTGCTCTAAAGAACTTCAGAGGAGGATGTGGGAAATTTTGTGCCAGGCACTGTGTGAGTGAAGATTTTTTTATGCTTAGTTTTCCCTTGCCCTCAGCAGTATACCATTGCTTCATAAGGTGAGCTGTAAGAGTCTATTTGGACTCTTATTTGACATCAGGTGAGGAGTCCATAACTATTTTGGAGTCCATCCATCAAATCTGAGGGTTGATTTTGATCAGAACTTCACCGGTTATGTGCCTGTTACTCTTCTGAGACCATTCAAGTCATCATTACTGGTTTATAGATGTGTGATAAAGTCACATTTATTACTTTTCTTGTGAGGTGGCAAGATATAGTTGCTCTTTGTGATGGTATGGGTGTCACCTGCCCCCCTACACTTAAGAAAATCACCCAGACTAGACTGAGCCACTGGAAATTGAATGAATGAAGCTACAGTTACAGCTTAGCACAATACACAAGCAGATATTTACAATCTATAGAGAAATAGACAAGTTAAAAAGTAATACAGAAACACAGCAGCCCTCCCAGAAACCTGAGTCCCCAGGAGAGGCTCCCAACCACCCTTCCACCTTCTCACACCCCTCTACCTTACCCCAGACTTTGCTTTATATTTAAGGCAGTTTGGAGGGTCGGCTGGGGAGGTTGGAAGCAGAAGGATTAGTCACACAGACAGCAGGTTAGAGAGAAAAGTTTAGGCCCAAAGACAGAAAGAGACCAGTCTTGTTCAACACCTTTGTGGGTGCCATGGAGAGAGGCACTGAGCGCACCCCAAGCAAGTTTGCTGACGACACCAAGCTGTGTGGTGCAGCAGACATGCTGGAGGGAAGGGATCCATCCAGAGGGACCTGGACAGGCTGGAGAGGTGGGCACAAGCCAACCTCATGAGGTTCAACAAGACCAAGTGCAAGATCCTGCGTCTGGACTGGGACAATGCCAAGCCCAGGCTGGGCAGTGAGTGGCTGGAGAGCAGCCCTGAGGAGAAGGACTTGGAGGTGCTGGTGGATGAGAAGCTCAACATGAGCCAGCAGTGTGCACTTGCAGCCCAGAGAGCCAACCAGATCCTGGGCTGCATCAGGAGAGTTGTGGCCAGCAGGTGAAGGGAGCTGATTCTCCTCCTCTGCTGTGGTCTGGTGAGACCCCATCTGCAGTACTGCATCCAGTTCTGGAGCCCCCATTACAAGAAGGATGTGGACCTGGTGGAGCATGTCTAGACAAGGGCCACTGGGGTGCTCAGAGGGCTGGAGCAGCTCTGCTATGAGGACAGACTGAAAGAGTCGGTGCTGTGCAGTCTGGAGAAGAGGAGGCTCTAAGGTGACCTTCTTGTGGCCTTCCAGTAGCTCAAGGGGGCCTACAAAAAAGCTGGGGAAGGACTTCTTAGGCTCTCAGGCAGTGACAGGACTAGGGGGGATGGAGCAAATCTGGAGGTGGGTAGGTTCAGGCTGGACATGAGGAGGAAATTTTTCAGCGTGAGAGTGGTGAGAGCCTGGAATGGGTTGCCCAGGGAGGTGGATGAGGCCCCATGCCTGGAGGTGTGTAAGGCCAGGCTGGATGGGGCTCTGGCCCAGCACTGATCTTTGGGGAACACCATTAGTGACAGCTGCCAACTGGATGTGGCACCATTCAACACCATTCTCTGGGCCTGGTCTTCCAGGCAGTTCTTGACCCAAGAATAGCAGCAGATTCAATGCAATCCACGACATGGCTTTGTTCAGCTACTTTGCTAACAGCAGTTTTCAAAGAGGTCCCATTTACCAATTCTTTAAACAACCAAATTTTGTCTTCCTAAAATTCAAGATCCTGATTTTAAACTACACCTGTCCTATATCCTTCAGGATTGTGATTCCACCAGGACATAATCACTGAAGTCCAGGCTGCCACCAATTTAGACATCTTTAACTAGCCCTTCCATATTGGTGAGCAACAAATCTAATAATGTTTTTCCTCTGTTGGGCTGTTTATTGCCTGGATTAAGGATAAAAAGCTGTTGATTTTTTTTACATTGCTTTTTTAGTGCAATTCCATGAGATGCTTTTTCCTGGAATTTGCTAAACACACCAAATGATAGAAAGGAGGAGAAAAAGTGATATATAAGATGGATTCATGTTCATCACTGAATCTTGATTTCATTGCTTTCAGTTTCTAAGTTCTTTCTAAGTTCACTTTCAAGTTATCACAGTATCATCAGGGTTGGAAGAGACCTCATAGATCATCAAGTCCAAGCTGTTACCACAGAGCTCAAGGCTAGACCATGGCACCAAGTGCCACGTCCAATCCTGCCTTGAACAGCTCCAGGGACGGCGACTCCACCACCTCCCTGGGCAGCCCATTCCAGTAGCCAATGACTCTCTCAGTGAAGAACTTTCTCCTCACCTCGAGCCTAAACTTCCCCTGGCACATCTTGAGGCTGTGTCCTCTTGTTCTGGTGCTGGCCACCTGAGAGAAGAGAGCAACCTCCCCCTGGCCACAACCACCCCTCAGGTAGTTGTAGACAGCAATAAGGTCTGCCCTGAGCCTGAATTTATTAAGTTCTGGATTTATTTCAAAGTTCTGCTTTGTCTTCTGAAAAGTTTTCAGTGGAATTTGCTGAATTACAGTAAACAACATTTCATTTCTACTACATACACTACAATTCACATCCAAGCACCATTTCTTTGTTTAGGACATGATTTGCCATTGGAATGGGCTGCCCAGGGAGGTGGTGGAGTCGCCGTCCCTGGAGGTGTTCAAGCAAAGCCTGGCTGAGGCACTTAGTGCCATGGTCTGGTTGACTGGATGGGGCTGGGTGCTAGGTTGGACTGGATGACCTTGGAGGTCTCCTCCAACCTGGTTGATTCTATGATTTTAATAAAAAACAGGCAAATTGCCAACTTTTCTTTTTTATACAAATATTTTATAATTGTGAGTTTTTTTTCTTTTAAAGTAGTTTCAAGTTTCAAAATTTTATTTTACCATTACATTGCTAAAATACAGCTGTTCAAAATCAGTTTTACTGTTAAGTATATGTTAAATGTTGTCTAAATGTCTTGAAATATGCAAGCACCTCTTTCTTCAGTTTTTATTTGTTACTGAGAGACCTTACTTCTGTCATTCAAGTTATTAGGTAGTTCCTTCTTAGTAGCTGGCACAGAAGAAAACCTGTCTGTAGGTCTATTTGCAGGTGTCCTGCTCAGAAAATCATTTCAACATTTGGAACATAATGACTGACAGATGGCTTTGTTTCTTTCATATACACAGCTGAAATGGAGTTGACATCTAAAATGCAAGAGAGCACTTGGTGCCATGGTCTGGTTGACTGGATAGGGCTGGGTGCTAGGTTGGACTGGATGATCTTGGAGGTCTCATCCAACCTGGTTGATTCTATGATTCTATGAACTGTCATATCTTCAGATAGTTAACTCATACTCCACAAGTTTCATTCATTACTTAAAAATGTGACTTTTTAGGGAGAAAACAAACCAAAATGAAAGGTAACCAACAAAAATGAACTACGCTCTAAAGAAGAAAGCAACATATACACAAAACCCTGTGAATGACAATAAAGATCATTTTGAGTTGCCATCACCCAGACTTTCAGAAACAGATCAAGAGCTCTGAACCACTAAATTAAAACAGAGAAGAGGTGAGGGTAGACTCTAGTCATTTTTTTTCAGTTTAAGAAGTTTTCACTCTGAACAAAATCAGTGAAGCCATGGACTGTCTATCAGTGCATGAGAAGTAAACATCGAGCCCTCTGTACTACCTTGATATGCATATAGAAAAGAGAATGTCCTTGGAGTTTAATGTTAATTTCCAGATTACTCTAAGACAGTTTGCTCTTCAGCAGGCTGTTCTGATGGTGCTGTTGAACTTTAAAATCTTTAGTATGTAGCCATTAAGTATTCTGCAAGTGCTTTCTACATCTGATGTGCTCTTATAAGCTGCCAGGATTTAGCAATTGGCCTGTGATGGATGAAGTGCAAAGAGCAAAAGCAGTCTGTAGAGTACTACTAACCACTCTTGTTGTGAGTCTGACTGACTTCAATGAGCAATACTGAAGTTTTATGTCTGACCAAAGCCAAAGGGTGTTCCTTTGTCTATATCACAGATGCAGCAAAGTCTTTTGCATTTACGGTGTGAAACTTGACTTCAAAGTTACTCCCAGGAACTTCTATTATAACATGTGGAGTTTTCTCTTATCCTCCTGATTTCTATTCCTATCCACTTCTTCAGTATAACTACCTGAAGGGAGGTTGCAGCCAGGTGGGGTTGGTCTCTTCTCCCACGCAACCAGCAACAGAACAAGGGGACACAGTCTCAAGTTGTGTCGGAGGAGGTCTAGGCTGGATGTTAGGAGGAAGTTGTTGGCAGAGAGAGTGATTGGCATTGGAATGGGCTGCCCAGGGAGGTGCTGGAGTCACCATTCCTGCAGGTGTTCAAGCAAAGCCTGGATGAGGCACTTAGTGCCATGGTCTGGTTGACTGGATAGGGCTGGGTGCTAGGTTGGACTGGATGATCTTGGAGGTCTCTTCCAACCTGGTTGATTCTATGATTTTATGATACTTTCATGCACAAACATTTTTCCTTTAACTTTGTAAAGTTGTAGTTTTTTACTTTTAGTTTGGCCTAACATATTGTAAAAAAAACTTTTTTCTGGTTTTATTATAATAAAATATTTAATTTTCCCCCTTTTTTTTTTTAACCAAATATTAGTAGTTTAAAATAAATGGATATCTTGAAAATGAATACACACAGAATAATTTCTTGTTCGTTCATTTATATTTACATTTGCTGTATTATTTCCATTGATTTCAGTACACTTGGTTGTGTCTTAAATTGGTTATGCTAATTCAGATTCAGAGAGTGTTTATTTCCTACACAGGACCACATCCCATGTGATAGGAAATCAAAGAGACTATTATTGAATGTCTTAAGTTCTGTTACTTCATTTAAAAGGATGCATCTTTGAAATAAAATTACAGCAACAGGAAGGTGTTATGAATTTTGATCTTTGAGCTTCTGCTATGAGGACAGGCTGAGAGAGTTGGGGCTCTTCAGCTTGGAGAAGAGAAGGCTTCGAGGAGACCTTAGAGTGGCTTTCCAGTATCTGAAGGGAGCCTACAGGAAGGCTGGGGAGGGACTATTGACAAGGTCTGGTAATGTCAGGACGAGGGGGAATGGGTTTAAACTGGAAGAGGGGAGATTTAGACTGGATGTTAGGAGGAAGTTCTTTACAGTGAGGGTGGTGAAACACTGGCACAGGTTGCCCAGGGAGGTTGTGGATGCTTCCTCCTGCCTGGAGGCGTTTAAAGCCAGGCTGGATGAGGCCTTGAGCAGCCTGCTCTAGTGGGAGGTGTCCCTGCCTATGGCAGGGGGTTGGAGCTGGATGATCCTTGAGGTCCCTTCCAACCTAAACCATTCTATGATTCTGTGAATTCTCCTGCATGATTATAAAAGATCAGGCTTGTATATTCATGAGGGGAAAAAGCAGTTAAAAAGAGTAGACAGTCTCTAATGCAGAAACAATTAGTTTCTTGCTGCCTCAAGTGTCACTTTATCAGCAGGATCTGCTATTGCCTCTGTACTAAAAAAAGAGAAAAGAAATAAAATAATCTTATAATGGCAAGCATGTGAAATCTGGTTTAATCACTCACTTATATAATGAATCTTACTGCCAATCCAACAATAGAAATGAATCTTCTGTTTATTGTGCTCATATCATTAATGTATAATTCTTTGATTTGTTTCCAAAATATGCCTCTCAATGGTAATATCAGAATTAAAGTGAAATTGCAAAAAAGTTTGCAGCTGAGATGTTCACAACCCATATCTAATAGTCTGTCATGGGAATAATTACCCCTAATGGGTATCCAAGGGATATAATTGTCTGCTGCTGTGAATTAGAAGTGCCACAGGTGGTGTTAATCACTTGGAATACATTGGAGTAGAACAGCAGCCAGAGACAGAGTCTGCTTAAGCTTGATTTGTGGAACCATTGTTTCTGGATGCTTCAGACATAAATTGAGCACATGGTAGTGATAATGCACACTGAAGTAGCTCTATTGAAACAAAGGGATATAAATATAAATGAAGAGCAGAGGAAAGTTCAGTTCCTTAGCAAAGGTTACAGCAGTGGTTGTGAGCAAAACTGTTCTGTATTGTGGCACTTACAGTTTTTGATAAGGAATGGAAACCTAAAAGAAGGTCTGTAGCTGCTTTCAATGTTTGAACTTGTCTGATACATAGCAGCAAGAGTGCTTTTATCAGTTAGGTATTCCAGAACTTTCAATCTTCCAGTATTTCTACAGTATTTGACTTGTATACCTATATCTAAGTGTGGAACTCTCTCTTATAAAGAACTTAAAACATTCTTTAAACATGCTATGGAAGGCCACAGGGATGGTCAAAGGACTGGAATACCTCAGACTATGAGAGTAGGCTGAGAGAGCTGGGGTTCTTCAGCCTAGAGAAGACTCCAGGAAGACCTTATAGCTGCCTTCCAATATCTTAAAGGAGTCTACAGGAAAGCTGGAGAAGGACTTTTCATAAGGGGGTCTAGTGACAGGACTAGGAGGAATGGTTTTAATCTGAGGGAAAGTAGCTTTACATTGTATTTTAGGAAGAAGTTCTTCAGTATGAGGAAGGTGAGACTCTGGAATAGGTTGCCTAGAGTGGTTATGGATACTCCTTCGATGAAGGTGTTTAAGGCCAGATTGGATGAGGTCAACTCAGTTTAGTTAAGAGACATCCCTGCCCACGGCAGAGGGGTTGGAGTATCAGAATCACAGACTACATCTGGTTCTAAAAGACCTCAAAGATCATCCAGACCAACTCTTGACCCAGCACTGAAGGGTCACCAGTAAACCATGTTTGGAATAAATAGGGCTGTAAATGATCCTATACATCTTTGGAGATGGTGATTAATTCAAAATTTAACTCATCACATATTTTAAAGGAACTTGTCTGCAAATTCTGTATGAATGCCAATGCCAAAAGCAGTTGTCCCTCAAAGGCATAAAGAAGGGGAAGGTTGGTCAAATGTAAGTGTGGAACATCTTTCTAAAATTCAAAGCAGCCTAAAATAATGTATTTTTGAAGTCTTTAGAGCCCTTGCATTTTAGAGTACATAGTTTCACATAGAATATAATAATAGAATCAACGACGTTTGAAGAGACCAACAAGGTCATCCAGTCCAACCTAGCACCCAGCCCTAGCTAGACCATGGCACTAAGTGCCTCATCCAATCTTCTCTTGAACACCTCCAGGGATGACAACTGCACCTCCCTGGGCAGCCCATTCCAATGCCAATCACTCTCTCTGGCAACAACTTCCTCCTAACATCCAGCCTAGACCTCCCTCGGCACAACTTGAGACAGTGTCCCTTGTTCTGTTGCTGGTTGCTGAGAGAAGAGCACAACCCCCAGCTGACTACAGCCTCCCTTCAGGTAGTTGTAGACAGGATTGAGGTCACCTCTGAGCCTCCTCTTCTCCAGGTTGCACACCCCCAGCTCCCTCAGCCCCTCCTCATATGTCTACCTATGTTCAAAGAAATGAGACTGCATTTGAATACACATCCAGCTTTAGCTGTAAGAGACTTTCATATTAGCAGAAAACAAAACCACAGTACAGGAAGGCTGGGGAGGGACTATTGACAAGGTCTGGTAATGTCAGGACGAGGGGGAATGGGTTTAAACTGGCAGAGGGGAGATTTAGACTGGATGTTAGGAGGAAGTTCTTTACAGTGAGGGTGGAAAGACACTGGCACAGGTTGCCCAGGGAGGCTGTGGATGCTTCCTCCCTGGAGGTGTTTAAGGCCAGGCTGGATGAGGTCTTGAGCAGCCTGCTCTAGTGGGAGGTGTCCCTGCCTATGGCAGGGGGTTGGAGCTGGATGATCCTTGAGGTCCCTTCCAACCTAAACCATTCTCTGATTCTATACAGAGACTTGAACTGCTATACGTAACAAATGTTTTTCTTTATATATTTACAAAATAAGTGCAAAGGGATCATTGGCAAATAATCCACTGGGAATAGCACCACAAGAGAAAAATTGCTGCTGACAACTACAGCTCAGCGTGACAAGAATATACTGTGTTATATAAATGTGTGTTATGGAAAGATGATTTTCCCCTCTCTGTGTGATTTTCTGTTATTATTCAGAGTTGTAAAGTATTTACAGGGATGGTGGTTGGTTCTGTAGTTTTTTTCACAACGTCTCTGTAAAATTACAAGGGTTCACACATTGTCTAAGCTCTCGTCTCTGTTAGACTTTGCCTGCAGCACCAAGTATCTGTTCTAAGCTAATAATCAAGACTTACCGCACCATTACACATATATATGACCATTTTAATGCCTAAATCCATAAAAGGTAGCATATAACAGTCTGCCAAAATCCTGTGTGAGCCTTGAATAATGCAACAGATTAGCACAGCACTCTGTCAGAGAGCTTCTCTATTTACCTTCCAGCACTGCCAAAACTGTATTTTGCAGGACATGCTTGAATTATCACAATCAAAGAGAGGGAAAAAATAGGTTAGTTATTTGACTGAAGATCCTGAGAGGTGTCCATCTCCCTTTTGTTCAGGTAAATGATATTATAGGACCAGGATTACTCCAGGGGCCCAAGAATCTGAAATGTAAATGAAAAGTATGAAATAGACGAGTTGGGTTCTATGCATCGTTGGTCCTGGCAAATCATGCATGAATCATCCAGATTACAGGGAGCCCACGCTTTAAAAGGAGTGTGCTTTTCCCAGCAATGCTGCTTTTCAGACACGTTGAGCTCTTCAAGTAAAACACTGTACCACCTTTTATCTGTGGCGTATGGAAACAAGTGAAACTCATCATGCTATTATCAATCTGTGGATCTGTGGACAGATTTCTTGCTAACAGAGGACAGGAATTGATAAACATGAGCAACCTCTGCTGTGGAGTGTCCTTGACCCCATCCTGGAGGCAGGAATTAAGACAGTGAAGCAAACCCCCACGTCCAGCTGCAGGAGGCAGGGTCTGCTGGCTGCAGGAGGCTGACCCTACAAGCTGCTTATAGAAGTTTAACCTATCTGTACCTCACACATAACCTTAAGCCTATCTGTGCCTTCCACATGTACCAGTCTCAAGCTAGCTGTGCATGCCTCTTCCAAGTTAGCATATAAGTTGCTGTAGCACTGCAATAAATTGGAGAACAATGACCTAACCATACTGGTGTAAGGACTTGTTACTCTGGGGTGCAACGCCAGCACACATAGAATCATAGAATCATAGAATGGTTTAGGTTGGAAGGGACCTCAAGGATCATCCAGCTCCAACCCCCTGCCATAGGCAGGGACACCTCCCACTAGAGCAGATTATTGTGGGTTTGGTTTTTGGTTTGGGTTTTTTTTTGGTTTTGGTTTTGGTTTGGTTTGTTTTAATGTGTATTTTTTGACTGTAAAAGAAAGCTGAAGATTANGGTTGCCTGTCAGAAGAGACCAACTTTCACCTGGCTACAACCTCCCTTCAGGTAGTTGTAGGCAGCAATGAGGTCTGCCCTGAGCCTCCCCTTCTGCAGGCTGCACACCCCCAGCTCCCTCAGCCTCTCCTCACAGGGCTGTGTTCCAGGCCCCTCACCAGCATTGTTGCCCTTCTCTGGACATGTTCCAGTCTCTCAAAATCTCTCTTGAATTGAGGAGCCCAGAACTGGACACTGGACTCAAGGTGTCGCAGTCCCTGGAGGTGTTCAAGAGAAGACTGGATGAGGCACTTAATGCCATGGTCTAGTTGATTGGACAGGGCTGGGTGCTAGGTTGGACTGGATGATCTTGGAGGTCTCTTCCAGCCTGGTTTATTCCATGATTCGATGACGATGATAATGATTTTATTGTAAGTATGGGTTAAATGCAGGAACACAGGCTGTAGATGACAATTTCCTTCTAAAAGACTTGTCTAGAACTACAGTTGCTGAGTTAAGACAATAACATTCTCCAACTCTATTTTTTTCACAATGCTATAAAAAACATTCAGGCAACTCCAAACTCCATGAGCCATCAAAACCACATTGTGTGTTACTAAATTAATACAACATGAGATGATTCAAAAGAAACATTTTTTCATTCCATAAACATTTTTATGCCCTATCTACTCCCCAGTGCAGAGGGACAGTAAAACAACAACTGTTTTGCTGTCATATCTTCAGAGTAATTTGCAATTAGTGCTTTAAAATTAAAAAGTGAAAAGAAGCTGTAGTATGAATTCCTTTATTTATAGTCCATTCTATTTTTTGCTTGCCTGAAGCATGGTTCATTTGATAGACATCTTTTAATTTGTAAGTGGTCTTTAAGAAGGACTGTTTCCTGATGTTTTAAGTAATTCCCTACTCATTAATTTGCATTATCTCATTTTACTCAGGGTTTATGCACTATAGACCAGATTCAGCATCCACTGAGACGTAACTGTAAATGAGTTCAGTGTTTAGCTCATTCAGTCTTTTTTATATTCTTAAACACATAAATCAAGATAAATTATAAATGGATTTGTTCAGTTTGCATCCTATCTTCTCAGCCTGAATATCTGCTGTGCTTGCTGATAGTTCTTACATAAGACAAAAACATCTGCAGGAATTGTTTTGCTCTGTTGCTGTTAGCAGTAGTACCAGCCATGTCGAGCTGCTGGCAGTATAGAATCATAGAATCAACCAGGTTGGAAGAGACCTTCAGGATCATCCAGTCCAACCTAGCACCCAGCCCTGTCCAATCAAGTAGACCATGGCACTAATTAGAATTACAATAGAATAGAATCAATCAGGTTGGAAGAGACCTCCAAGATCATCCAGTCCAACCTAGCACCCAGCCCTCTCCAATCAACCAGACCACGGCACTAAGTGCCTCAGACAGGCTTTTCTTGAACACCTCCAAGGATGGTGACTCCACCACCTCTCTGGGCAGCCCATTCCAATGCCAATCACTCTCTCTGGAAAGAACTTCCTCCTAACATCCAGCCTAGACCTCCCCAGGCACAGCTTGAGACTGTGTCCCCTTGTTCAGTTGCTGATTGCCTGGCAGAAGAGACCAACCCCCACCTGGCTACGGCCTCCCTTCAGGTAGTTGTAGACAGCAATGAGCTCACCCATTCCAGTGGAGGAAACATGGCTACAAACACATTTACTGAAGCTCTTCTTCTGAGACTCACCTGGTTTTGATCAATAATATATAAAAATAAATTAGGCTAATTTTGGTGTTTTGTTATTTGTTTGTTTGGGGTTTTTTAGGGTTTTTTGGGGGGGAGTTGTTTGTTTGTTTGTTTTGTTTGTTTTTGTGGGGTTATTTTTTGTTTGTTTGGTTTTTTTTTTTAAAGCTGGAGGGGAAGTAGAAGATGCTTTCATAGAGTTATATTTTCCAGCAGCATTCTCCAATGTTTTTTCTTTTAGAGTGTCTTGTGATTTTATCTTCTTTCTCAGAATAAAAGAGATTTGAGCATCTCTAATTTATGATTTTAGCCAAGTGTAAA
This sequence comes from Tricholaema leucomelas, assembly GCA_013400475.1. Taxonomy (NCBI): domain Eukaryota; kingdom Metazoa; phylum Chordata; class Aves; order Piciformes; family Lybiidae; genus Tricholaema lacrymosa; species Tricholaema leucomelas. The sequence goes on from WAAF01004556.1 coordinate 17,931, forward strand.
ATTAAATTCTAAAATCTCTCCTTATATTACACAGTTTCTCTCTCTATTTTTAAGTCATTGCTTGATTTCCTTACTGTGAAATGATTGCCTTTTCAGCTACTTTTCTGAAGGTTCAGTCTGCATAATCATAGAATCAACCAGGTTGGAAGAGAATTTCAAGATCATCCAGTCCAACCTATCACCCAGCCCTGTCCAATTAACTAAGCCATGGCACTAAGTGCCTCATCCAGGCTTTTTTTTTATGTAGAAAGATCTTGTACTTAGGATTCTAATCCATATATTTGTCCAACTATGTCTTTGTGGCTGAGTTTGCAACCAAAGTATCTACTACTATCTGACGATCCTGAAAACTAAATGAGGTCACATATTTTTGGTATAGTCATGTAGGAAGACATGTGAGGGGCAGTGTCCTATGTGATTTTGTCTTTTAGTTTTCAACTCATGGGTCAAATGCAGAGATACTTCTGAAAGTATGCAGTTTGAGTATTGGGCAGGGCAGCCGGACGGTTTTGTTGTAGTTATTATGTATCCAGTCATCTAGACCATGGCACTACATGCCTCAGACAGGCTTTTCTTGAGCACCTCCAGGGATGGCAACTCCACCACCTCCCTGGGCAGCCCATTCCAATGCCAATCACTTTCTCTGGCAAGAACTTCCTCCTAACATCCAGCCTAGACCTCCCTTGGCACAACTTGAGACTGTGTCCCCTTGTTCTGTTGCTGCTTGCCTGAGAGAAGAGACCAACCCCACCTGGCTACAGCCTCCCTTCAGGTAGTTGTAGACAGCAGTGAGGTCACCCCTGAGCCTCCTCTTCTCCAGGCTGCACACTCCCAGCTCCCTCAGCCTCTCCTCACAGGGCTGTGCTCCAGGCCCTCCACCAGCTTCGTCACGCTTCTCTGGACACGTTCCAGCACCTCAACATCTCTCTTGAATTGAGGAGCCCAGAACTGGACACAGCACTCAAGGTGTGGCCTGACCAGTGTTGACTACAGGGGAAGAATAACCTCCCTCATCCTACTGGCCACACTGTTCCTGATGCAGGCCAGGATGCCATTGGCTCTCTTGGCTACCTGGGCACACTGCTGGCTCATGTTCAGGCAGGTATCGATCAGCACCCCCAGATCCCTTTCTGTTTGGCTGCATTGTTTGGTTTATTTGGATTTTTGTTGTTGGTTTGTTTGCTTGTTTGTTTTTATTTCTCTTTACTGGCACGGTCCTGTGATTGGGGCTGCGAATTTGAATGAGAGCACAGTCAATAATTCATTCTCTAACCCATTTTGGAAATATATGTGATGCAGAAAATCAATAGTGCTTCATTAATTTTTACCAGATGAGTATCTAGAGTATCTAGTCCTTATGTATTGACCTGCACAGTCTTTAAAGTTGTGATGGTTTGGGTATTACTCACCCCCCACCCCATTCTTATGAAATCACCCAGACGAGAATCAGCCAAGCTGGAAATTAAGGAATGAAGCTATATTTACAGCTTAGCACAATATACAGGCATATACACAAATATATACAGTTATATACAAATTAAAAGTAAGACAGAAACACAATACCCCTCCCAGAAACAATCTGAGTCCCCAGGACGGCTCCCAACCCAAACCCCCTTCCCCCTCCCTCTTTCCCTCCCTTCAGAAATCGTAGAATCACAGAATCAGTCAGGGTTGGAAGGGATCATTCTGTTCCAAACCACCTGCCATGGGCAGGGACACCCCACCCTAGATCAGGCTGGCCACAGCCTCATCCAGCCTGGCCTTAAACACCTCCAGGGATGGGACCTCAACCACCTCCCTGGGCAACCCATTCCAGGCTCTCACCACTCTCATGCTGAACAACTTCCTCCTTACGTCCAGCCTGAATCTCCTCACCTCCAGCTTTGCTCCGTTCCCCCTAGTCCTTTCACTACCTGAGAGCCTAAAAAGTCCTTCCTCAGCTTTTTTGGTAGGCCTCCTTCAGATGCTGGAAGGCCACAAGAAGGTCACCTGAAGCCTCCTCTTCTCCAGACTCAACAGCCCCAACTCTTTCAGTCTGTCCTCACAGCAGAGCTGCTCCATCCCTCTGATATCTGAAATAACCAGATCAACCCAAGTATATCTCACATGATAAATCAAGAGATCTTAAGTGAGATGTCAAAAAAAAAAATCATACAACAAGGAGGTTAGAGGAGAAAGGGGTTAAATGGATTCGAGAGTTAAAGGCAGAGTCAGCCACAGAGAACAGACTGCCAGAAAGAAGGGAGAGCCCCAAGTGAGAGCTGAGCAATGTGTGTGTGAGAAGTGCCCCTCTTATCTATATTTTGACTAGTTGCATTTATCAGCAGAAAACTGAGGGATAGAGATTACTGTTGGGTTTTTTTCTTTCTTTCAGCTAAGGTTTTTTTTTCTCTCAGCAAAAAAAAAAAAACCATTAGTCTCAAAGCAGCACAAATTTTGGGTATTTTTTAAACATATGTACACGCACTACTATGGAGTTATCATATGTAGGGAGGTGATCATGCCCCTCTACTCAGCACTCATCAGACCACACCTCAAGTACTGTGTCCAGTTTTGGTCACCACAGTATAGGAGGGACATTGAGGTGCTGGAGTAGGTGCAGAGAAGGGCAATGAGGCTGGGGAGAGGTCTGGAAAACATCACCTATGAGGAGCGGCTGAGGGAACTGGGGTGGTTTGATCTGGAGAAGAGGAGGCTGAGAGGAGACCTTATTGCCCTCTACAGCTATCTAAAAGGAGACTGTAGTGAGGCTGGAGTTGGTCTCCTCTCCCAAACAGGACAAGAGGAAATGGCCTCAAGTTGCATCAGGGAAGGTTTAGGTTGGATTTTGGGAGGAAGTTCTTTACTGAGCAGGTGGTCAGGCACTGGAACAGGCTGCTCAGGGAGGTGGTGGAGTTGCCATCCCTGGAGGTGTTTAAAAGGAGAGTGAATATGGCTCTTGAGGCTATGGTCTAGTGATTAAGGATGCTGGGATGAAGGTTGTACCAGATGATGCTGGTGGTGCTTTCCAACCATAGTGATTCCTGGTGATTAGATGTTGTGCTGAGGGATTTGGTTTAGTCAAGGACTTGTCAGTGTGAAACTAATGACTGGACTCGATGAGCTTGGAGGTCTTTTCCAATCTAAGAAATTCTGTAATTCTGTGATTGTTGTATGTCTGCTTCTCTAAAAGTGAAATAGAACTCTCCATCATGAACATATCCAGTTTAAAGTATATTTGATGACACAGATATCCGCATGTATATAAACAGATATGCATGAACATTCAGCATTACAAGAAAAGACACTATGTGTCATGTTATAGCAGATGACTCAGTTTTATTTCCTCAGTATTACTCTGATGTATTTCTGTTTCCATTTTAACTGTATAGGAGACCTGCTAAGATTAGAATTCTGCATTAAACATCCAAACATATTACACCAAAGTGAAAATGGAGACCGATGGAGTTGGGGTAGATGTGGAGTTTAAGCAAGCTTTGAGATTAAGTTTCTGTTAGGAGACTTTTGAGTATTTGTGGTTTATTGCATTCTTTTCTCTGTTAAAGATGATCACTACTTCACAGAACTACTACGACTGATTTCTTGTATAAGGAAAAGCAGTACAGGAAGGACTTTGAATCTCTACTGTTCAGCTCTTTTGAGTTTTTACGCACTATCATTTCGCTGCAATTATAACTACATATTAAAAAAAGCTATTTTAATATGAATTAGAACCACATCCCTTTTCATGGCACTTAGTGCCATGGTCTAGTTGACTGGCTAGGGCTGGATGCTGGGTTAGACTCGATGATCTTGGAGGTCTCTTCCAACCTGGTTAATTCTATGATTCTGTGATTCAAACACTGAAAGATTTAAGTTATTTCAGTCTGTAAACAGAAGTCTGAAACATGCTGAATGACTTTCCAGTGTATCTTGGTGATATTTTCTTTTCCTAAGATGCATTTTTTTCAGGTAGGACTGACAATACAGTAATCACTCAAAGCTCAAAATCTACTATAAATGTAGTTAGCTATAGTGATATTACCTTTACATTAAAAGGACATAATTTAGTTAATTTAAACATTCAGTTAAAGAAATACTTTGAACAATGTAAGCATTCTTCAGATATTTCTCATAGGGCCATTCTACCTACTTCTCAGTTGTCCAGTTTTTCAGCACAGCACAATTCTGTAAACATAGATGTTCATAAAACTATACTACATAGCGTTGTTCTCCTGCTGCTTGCAAAATACTGAATTTGGTTCTTTCTCATCTGAAGAGGGTGACTTAATCACCATGGAGTGATGTATTCTGATTGGCACTGCCCATCACCTTTTCATTTGAAGCTGAGCCACTGTGAACATGCAAGTAGGAGACTTTGCATTAAATCAAAGCAAAAGGAACCATAATTCTAGTCTAGTGATTAGGGCACTTGAAATTCAAGCTCATTCATTTAAAAGCAGGTGTCCAAATGACACTTATGCCTCACTGTAGGTAGCTATTTTTAACAGTAATTCATTTGCCCAAGGGCATTTTGTTCTTCCATTCAGAGAATGGAGAGCATTGCAACATCTAGGCATGCAGTCATAGAATCATAGAAGCAACCAGGTTGGAAGAGACCTCCAGGGTCATCCAGAGCCAGAATGGTTCAGCTTCATGGTTGTATCATGGTCTCAATAGGTTAACACATTAAAGCTGCTTATGCATGTGCCTGCTTTCTTTCTTCACAGAGTTTGTCCTTTCACTGAGTGTCACTGTCCCATCCACAAAAAGACCTGGGAAGTCACTATTTTTTCCTGAAGAACAAGACTGACATGTAAGATTGTAGAATCATAGAATCAACCAGGTTGAAGAGACCTCCAGGCTCATCCAGGCCAACCTAGCACCCAGCCCTGTCCAATCAACTACACCATGGCACTAAGTGCCTCATCCAGGTTTTTCTTGAACACCTCCAGGGACGGCGACTCCACCACCTCCCTGAGCAGCCCACTCCAAAGCCAATCACTCTCTCTGGGAAGAACTTCAGCTGAGACCTCCCCCAGCACAACTTGAGACTGTGTCCCCTTGATCTGTTGGTGGTTTCCTGGCAGAAGAGACCAACTGCTGCCTGGCTAGAGCCTCCCTTCAGGTAGTTGTGGACTGGTGGTGGAGTTGCTGTCCCTGGAGGTGTTCAAGGAAAGCCTGGCTGAGGCACTTAGTGCCATGGTCTAGTTGATTAGACAGGGCTGGGTGATAGGTTGGACTGGATGAGCCTGGAGGTCTCTTACAATCTGGTTGATTCTATGACTCTATTCTATGATTCTATAGGAGAATATTTTTAGCTTATATGAGGCTGGATTCTACTGGGTGAATGACTTAGTGTGTAAGATAAGAAAAAGCATTTAAACAGCTACTTCAGGCAACAGAGGGATTTGGTTAGGGATTCTATTAGGGACTATTCTTCTCTTAAGGGCTTCTGGGACTTCTGGGACACTGTTACTCGAGGATTCTGCAATGCTGTAATAAAGGACTTGTGAGAGGACTTCTGAATTCTCTCTGCATTTCTGGAATTCTGTTGTTGAGTGGGGTTCATGCATTTGTCACTCAATGGCACCTTGAAATGGGGGTTTACAACAACAAACATCATTTCAGTAACTGCTTTTCATTCACTTCTAAAGTCACAGTCTGTAGTTGAACAACACTGCTGGCAAGGGCTTTATTAGAATTTTTTTAAACTAATAATTTAATTTTCCTTATGTGCAGCTGACAGCTAACCCAATTTGTCATGTCAGGCACTTGGCTGTTGATTAGAATGCTGATTAGGTGTTTGATTGGTGATTCAGATACTTTAATTACTTTCACATATTAAAAGAATTTGCATGTAAAAAACCCTGTCTGAAAAAGCTGTTAGAATACATACATATCTTAAAAGATCTTCAACAATTGCAGTGATTCAGTGACTAACTATTTACATAACTTTATAAAAGAACAAAGGCACTGCTTAGTTTCTCTTAAATATATTCAGCACTTTCCTGAAAACATACAACATTTTTCTCCCCCTAGTTTCATTTGTTTATAAGAAACATTTAGTAGCATAAATTCAGGAATCAATATATTTTTTGAGGGGGAAAAAAATATTTCCAGGCATTTTTTTTTTCCTTCAGAGGCTTTCAGGAGATATCTTACATAAAGTAAACATTGATTTCTCTGGGCATTCAGAAAATCTATTAGTTTTTGCACAGTCCCAGCACATAATGCTCCTTGCAAGTATTGTGTAACCTCATTAGAATCAATAACACTAGGAAACTAGTAGCAGTTAATGAAGCACAAATATTCCAGCTTCTTAAATCCCAAGAAAATTAATGTCAAGAATTACAACACAAAACCAATCCTTAGGCATTTTGCAAAAGCTAGGTAAAGCCAATTCTGTTCTTCATGCTGTACAAAATTTGCACCTCTTCTGTGAACCGTTTATTTTGCTTCCTTTAGATGTCTTTATTAGCTGTTGTCAGGTTGGGGTTTTTTTGCTTCATTTATATTGTTCCATTTTTTCCTCTAGTAAGGGCAGGTCTATATGCAACATATACATATATGGATAAGAAACTCCTCAAATAAGATCATACAGAATCACAGAGCTTTAGAGGTCGGAAGGGACCTCCAGAGACCATCAAGTCCAACCCCCCTGCCAGAGCAGGATCCATGAGGGTAGTTTGCACAGGAATGCATACAGGCAGGCTTGGAAAGTCTAAAGAGAAGACGACTCCACTACCTCTCTGGGCAGCCTGTTACAGGGGTCCATCACCCTCACTGTAAAGAACTTTCTGCTTCTGTCCAGGTGAAACCTTCTATGTTTCACTTTGTAGCTGTTGTTCCTTGTGTTGTTACTGCTGACCAGCAAAAAGAGATTGGCCCCATCCACTTGACACCTACCCCTCAGATATTTCATAGAATCATAGAATGGTTTAGGTTGGAAGGGACCTCAAGGATCATCCAGCTCCAACTCCCTGCCATAGGCAGGGACACCTCCCACTAGAGCAGGCTGCTCAAGGCCTCATCCAGCCTGGCTTTAAACGCCTCCAGGCAGGAGGATATTTGTACACATTGCTGAGATCTCCTCTCACTCTTCTCCAGACTAAGCAGTCCCAGGGCTGCAATGATTATTTTGTAGTCTATGTATACCACTTCACAGAATCACACAGAAACACAGAATTAACCAGTTGGGAAAAGACCTTTGAGGTCAAGTTTAACCTATCACCTAACACATTCTAATCAACTAAACCATGGCACTAAGTGCCTCATCCAGCGAAAAAAAAACCCAAACTCCTACTTTGGACCCATAGAAAGACACAAATTTGTATTTGGTAGTTCATTCACTAATTATACATGACAAAATTAGCCTCTGTGGAAAGGGTGTGCAAAAACAGCTGCCTCGTGTCATGAGTAGGACTTAACACAGTTGACAACTGATATTTCTGAAGCAACATCATAATCTTTTGACTATATGCCTCACTAGAAATTAGGTACTTTAAAAACAATGGTCAGTTATTGTTTGTAAAAGCTGTCTGGAATATCTTGGAGAAGAAAGGGGACAATATGTAGTATTATGCACATAATTTTGTTATGTATTTTTTTATACTCTCAAAACCCTAAATCATAGAATCATAGAATCAACCAGGTTGGAAGAGACCTCCAAGATCATCCAGTCCAACCTAGCACCCAGTCCTAGTCAGTCAACTAGACCATGGCACTATGTGACTCAGCCAGTCTTTTCTTGAACACCTCCAGGGATGGTGACTCCACCACCTCCCTGGGCAGCCCATTCCAATGCCAATCACTCTCTCTGGGAGCAATTTCCTCCTAATATCCAGCCTATACCTCCCCCGGCACAACTTGAGGCTCTGTCCCCCCATTCTCTTGCTGGTTGCCTGGGAGAAGAGACCAACCCCACCTGGCTACAGCCTCCCTTCAGGTAGTTGTAGACAGCAACGAGATCACCCCTAACTTCATTAATAATAGTTTATTTAAGAATCAATTTAAAGAATCAAAGCAGAGTATCATTTTCCTTGAAAATTACTGAAAAGGAACTTACTCTTCATGATGTTTGCAGATATCTGAAAAATGTCAGAAAAATAGGTCTTAATACATTAATGCCTCTGGCAACAGGAGTGGGATTTATATAATTTCCTGCAAGATTATGAGCTTGAGCTAAGAAGCGGTGCTGAAGTCTCTCTCAATATCTATCAAAGTCAAGTGAGTAGTTTATAATCTCATCTTCTCAAGCTAAGTACAGATGCCCTCTTGTATGTGGCAGGAACAGCAGAAGAAAGAAAAGCATTCATATCTTTCTTTTTTATTAAGAGAACTGGGAAGAACAAGGTTAACAACATGACCAGAAACAAGAGAGTCATAACAATAAAGTGCAAAAAAAGACTTAGTGGTACATAACTTGATTTATCAGCAAAATAATCTGCATTTTTAAATATGCATGGAGATTTAAAGAGACAATTTTTGGTCATTTACGTACTTACTGGATGTATGGGACCTTGGATATATAAGGGACCTTGACAGGCTAGCTGGGTGGGCAGAGGCCAATGTGATGAGATTTAACAAGGCCAAGTGCAGGGTTCTGCACTTTGGCCACAACCCA
>WAAF01004556.1:26654-50263 GCA_013400475.1 Tricholaema leucomelas
AGTATAGGCTGGATGTTAGGAGGAAGTTCTTCCCAGAGAGAGTGATTGGCATTGGAATGGGCTGCCCAGGAAGGTGGTGGAGTCACTGTACCTGGGGGTGTTCAAGAAAAGCCTGGATGAGGCACTTAGTGCCATGGTCTATTTGACTGGATAGGGCTGGGTGCTAGGTTGGACTGGATGATCTTGGAGGTCTCTTCCAACCTGGCTGATTCCATAATTCTATTATTTGTAATTATGTCTTTCTGGATAACGAGAAAATAGTGAATTATGGAGATTCTCGATTGTGTTACCAAGTACTCTTGTACTTTGAGAATAGCTGCTTGATGGCTTGCTCTTTGGAAGTAATACCACACAATTTCCCCCCCCACCTAACTTAAAATTTGTTAAAAGAATAGTGTGTTTTACAAAGAGGAAAGTGTTCCTTCTTTAAAAAAGAAAAAAAAAACCAAGAATTATTTAAAAACAAAAGAAAAAAGCCAAAGCCTCTTAGCAAAATCTGTTTTCAGAAATAAGCAGTTACTAGTTTAAAAATCTTTTGAGAATAAGATTTGTGCCTTAATCTTGACTTTCAAAAGCCATCAGTCACTTTTACTGTGAGCAATGAATACTATTTTACAGTTTTCACAATGACTGAAAAATGCTAATTTTCGTGCCTTAGCTAGATTGCCCAGAATCAAACTGCATTTCTGATGCTATAGGACATTGAAACAAGTTGGCATCAAGCACTTTTTTTTATCCTGAAAGAAAAATATAGTAGTGTGACTGATAGCTGTCAAGAACATAAATAGGATTCCTAGTTGGATTTTGTCTGGATAGGAAAATAAATTAAATGCAACATCTAAGAAGATACATGACACTGAAGTATCTCTTACAAGATTGTGAAACTCCAAAGCCCTTTGCTGCAGAAATTAATGTCCCCTTTACCTGCTATCTGTCAAATATATACATTTTTTAATGTTATTTATAGAATCATAGAATCAACCAGGTTGGAAGAGACTTCCAAGATCATCCAGGCCAACCTAGCACCCAGACCTATCCAGTCAACCAGACCATGGCACTAAGTGCCTCAGCCAGGTTTTTCTTGAACACCTCCAGGGACCGTGACTCCACCACCTCCCTGGGCAGCCCATTCCAATGCCAATCACTCTCTCTGGAAAGAACTTCCTCCTAACATCCATATCAATATCTTTATTGATGATCTGGAAGAGAGGATTGAGTCCAGCATCAGTAAGTTTGCAGATGACACCAAGCTAGGAGCAGGTATGGATCTGTTGGAAGGTAGGAGAGCCCTGCAGAGAGACCTAAACAGGCCGGATGGGTGGGCAGAGGCCAACGGGATGAGATTTAACAAGGCCAAGTGCAGGGTTCTGCACTTTGGCCACAACAACCCCAAGCAGTGCTACAGGCTGGGGACAGAGTAGCTGAGAGCAGCCAGGCAGAGAGGGACCTGGGGGTACTGGTGGATAATAGGCTGAAGATGAGCCAGCAGTATGCCCAGGTGGCCAAGAGAGCCAATGGCATCCTGGCCTGTATCAGGAACAGTGTGGCCAGTAGGACAAGGGAGGTTATTCTTCTTCTGTACTCAACATTGGTCAGGCCACACCTTGAGTACTGTGTCCAGTTCTGGGCTCCTCAATTCAAGAGAGATGTTGAGGTGCTGGAACGTGTCCAGAGAAGGGCAACAAGGCTGGTGAAAGGCCTGGAACACAAACCCTATGAGGAGAGGCTGCACAACCCTATGAGGAGAGGCTGAGGGAGCTGGGGTTGTTTAGCCTGGAGAAGAGGAGTGTCAGGGGTGACCTCATTGCTCTCTACAACTGCCTGAAGAAAGGTTGTAGCCAGGTGGGGCTTGGTCTCTTCTCCCAGACAACCAGCAACAGAACAAGGGAACACAGTCTCAGGTTGTGCTGGGGGAAGTATAGGCTGGATGTTAGGAGGAAGTTCTTCAGCAAGAGAGTGATTGGCATTGGAATGGGCTGCCCAGGGAGGTGGTGGAGTCACTGTACCTGGGGGTGTTCAAGAAAAGCCTGGATGAGGCACTTAGTGCCATGATCTAGATGACTGGATAGGGCTGGGTGCTAGGTTGGACTGGATGATCTTGGAGGTCTCTTCCAACCTGGCTGATTCTATTCTATTCTGGCAAGAACAGAGTTCTCACAGAATACACAGTTTAAATGATTGCATGGTCAGATTGATCAATCTATCTCTCTATATTTATCTATCTATATCTATCCATCCATGTATCTATATTTATCTATCTAAATCTATCTATCTATCTATCTATCTATCTATCTATCTATCTATTATGTCATTTCTACTAATAAAATAATGTAAACAATGTCAGTATTTTAATAGCATTTTTAAAAGAGATAGTTATGAATCATCTAGACATCTTTAGCAAATCTGATGACATTTTAATAGTCTTGGAGCTTTTATTTCACTCTATTTTTTATCTAACTGCTTTTGCTGATAGCAACATGAGACACAGCATGCCTAAGTACTTCTGATGGCTTTGGTATTACACAGGACTCAAAAAAATACCCAACAGGCATCAACTGGGGAAAAAAATAAGCTAGTTGAAATAGATTGTCTAAATGGAGCTCGTGCTTCATTATAGCACAGTGTGGTGTTTGATTATGGAATGGGTGGGAGTTTGGAGTTTTTGTGTGTGTCTGTGTATATGAATTCTGATAAATTATAAGCAGTTTCTAACAGTGTTAGGAGTAGGATTGAGCATATTACCTTTTGTTGTCTCAGAACTGTCACCTATGAAGTGACACCACTTCCAGATTAGAATCTAAAAAGTTGAATCTGAAGCTGTCTTTAGAATGGGGTACCAGAAGTTGTGGTGTATGTTCTTACACTTTTCCAAGGACCAAGGCAAACATGCTTCTTTAAGCAAGCTAACAGTCTTAACGTGATTAGTTCTTTATGACCAAGTGCATTATTCTTTATAAATACATATTTTTATCTGTGCTTTCAGATAGATATTTTCCTCAAAAAAATACTTTTAAAAACCACAAAATCATCACAGAATCAGAGTATTAATTCTGTAGAACAGGTTGGGTTGGAAAGGACCTTAATGATCATCTAGTTGCAAAGCCCTGCCATGGACAGGGACACATTCCACTAGACCAGGTTACTCAAAACCTCATCCAATATGGCCTTAAATGCTTCCAGGAATGAGACATTCACTGCTACTCTGAACAATCTTTTCCAGTGTTTACCACCCTCACAGTAAAGAATTTCTTCCTAATAGCTAATCTAAATCTATCCTCTTTTAGTTGGAAAGCTTTATCTCTTGTCATTTCACTAAACCCCTTGAGTGTGACTCCCTTCCCACCTTTCATTTAGGTTGCTTTTAAATAATGGAAGCCTGCTGTAAGGTGTCCCCTGAGCCTTTTCTTCTATAGGTTTCACCTCCAACTCTCTCAGCCTGTCTATAAGGAGAGGTGCTTCAGCATCTTCATGACACTACTCTGGACCTGTTTGAGCATGATTCATCCCAGCACATAAACACTTGAACTCCTAATTCAGACAAGATTAACTACACACACCTTTGTACTATTCTCTCAAGAAACAAAGGCTAAATATGATAAAGAAGCATAACAAAGTGTCTCAAATAGCAGCCAAAACACTGCCTGATGTGTTTAGGAAAAAACAGTCTTCAGTTAGTACAATTATTTTCAAAACAATTCCTGATAGACTGCCAGAAGTATGAATTCTGCAGCAGTCCTAGCAGACAGTTGATCTCAGGGAGCATGGATTATTCAGCTGCTTGCTTTTAGTTGGTGCACTTGTGTTTCCATTTTGGTTTAGTATGTATATTTAGTACTCCAGCTAACTGGGGAAATACAACATTGATTTTCAAGGAGACATGATATCTATTTTTTTAAAGAGCAGACAGAAATAAATTATTTTACTCTCAAAGCAAGTAAAATAAAAATTCTCTTGCTGAATTGAAGAGGAATACAGAAAATTGCACTTAAAGATGTACCAGAAAATACAGAATCCATGAATCCATAACATCTAATACAGATAGAGGAGACATGAAAATTCTTCCCAAACCTTCCCCCCATCAAGATAAACCACAAAACCCCAGTGCTCTTTTTCTCTCCCACCGTTGTCTCCCATTAGGCCCAAACAGGCCTGATTGTGCATCAATAAATCCTCCAAGATCATCCAGTCCAACCTAGCACCCAACTCAGTCCAATCAACTAGACCATGGCACTAAGTGCCTCAGCCAGGCTTCTCTTGGAACACCTCCAGGGATGGTGACTCCACCACCTCCCTGCGCAGCCCATTCCAATGGCAATCACTCTCTTGCTGAAGAACTTCCTCCTAACATCCAGCCTAGACCTTCCTTGGCTCAACTTGAAGCTGTCCCGCCCTGTTCTGTTGCTGGTTGCCTGGCAGAAAAGACCAACCCCCACCTGGCTACAGCCAGGGAGTTGTAGACAGCAATGAGGTCACCCCTGAGCCTCCTCTTCTCCAGGCTAAACAACCCCAGCTCCCTCAGCCTCTCCTCATAGGGAGAGGAATCTTTATAATGCCTTGGAAAGGGCCATTCCTGCACAACAGGGGTGCAGAGTCAAGACAATGATTCTGAAGAACAATACAAACAAAAATACTGTTGTTTTCTAACAACTGTTTCAGACAGAGGCACTTTGCCATAGGTGTCTAAAACAATCTGGATGATGTCTATCAAGGGAAAAGTGAGTAGGAGAAAATTGAGTAAAAAGAGAGGAGGGAGAGATAGTGGAGGAATTTTACAAATCTTAGATCTAGCATTCTTGTCTTGAGTTGGAGTCTTGAACTATAGGTGGTGGGTCAACAAAGGTAAGTGCACATGCTTACCATAACATAGTCTTAGTTGGTCCAAGACTACATTCAGGGAGGCAACTATTGAAGGAGTCTGGAGTGCAACAGCGCATGAGAGAGGAACTGAACCTAAGCCTTCTGTGTGGCAGGCAAGAAAGTTTTGAGGGGCCAACAGCAGACCAAAGTTTGACCCCTCAGGTTACCACTCTGCCTCCAGAGGGCTTGATTCACCTCTCTCCTAATTTCCCTCTGCAACAGTTCCAGCTTCAGATGCTTGATACAAGACACACCAAGTTCCTTTTCAGTCTCAGACAAGGACTTAGTAGTGATTTCTGCCAAAAATAGCCCCTTCAATCCAATAGCAATAATATTGAGATGGTAATTATGCATCCAGAGCACAATTTGTTCATATTAGTATGTGCTGTTTTTTGTGCATGTGTACAGGTGTTTTTAATGAGAGGTTTTGCAGGAAGAATTCAACGCTCAGCAAAAGCTTTATATATGTGAGCTGAATTTATAAACTCATTAAAAGAAAACCAAATGCTCTTGACAAGACTTATTCTTTATTATTATTATTATTGCACTGTTTTGACTGACAGTAAGCATATTATTCTCCTTTGATTCTTACCCAAAAGGTTTTAAATAGTTTTTTGTGTTATGCTTTCCAGGATCAGATTAACTAGTGTTGACTTAAGTTATTTCATTTGCCTTTGTTTTAAATCATGGCACAGTACTCTTTCATCAGCAGTGTAGTTTGAATGGATAAGAACTTCATGAAAGCATATGGAAGATTTGCCAGCAGTACTCCTTACCTTTTGAACTCAGTTTGTTCCCTGTAATGTATTCAGTGCCATCGAAATCTTTAGCATAGACTGCTTTCCCCACTAATTGCAACAGGTCTCACAGAGTATCACAGATAGCTGTCATTTTCTGCTGTGACAGATTTTACTTCAAAGGACAAACTACTTTTTAATAGCTGACTATGCACTGCCAGATTGGACAAAACCTGTTCACAAATTTCAATGTGTCCTGTAACCACTGTCTCTTAGCCTGGCTGCATAAGAGCTATTGAGCTCAGCTAATCCAACATTTTTGCTTATTCTTGTATACGTTCTTGGTTAAATAGCTACTAAAGCATCACTGTGCTGGTAACATCTACTATGTTCTTAATAAACTATCACTCTTGGTTCATATAAGTATTTCATAACTATTTTAAAAAATAATTTAAACAATAGACATTCATGACATTAGGATCATTTAATCAACCTGGTTGGAAGAGACCTCCAAGATCATCCAGGCCAACCTAGCACCCAGCCCTATCCACTCAACTAGACCGTGGCACTAAGTGCCATGTCTAGTCTTTTCTTGAATACCTTGCAATGGCAACTCCACCACCTCCCTGGGCAGCCCATTCCAATGCCAATCACTCTCTCTGGGAAGAACTTCCTCCTAACATCCAGACTAGACCTCCCCCGGCACAACTTGAGACTGTGTCCCCTCGATCTGTTGCTGATTGTCTGGCAGAAGAGACCAACCTCACCTGGCTACAGCCTCCATTTAGGTAGTTGTAGACAGCAATGAGGTCTGCCCTGAGCCTCCCCTTCTGCAGGCTAAACAACCCCAGCTCTCTCAGCCTCTCCTCATAGGGCTGTGTTCCAGGACTCTCACCAGCTTTGTTGCCCTTCTCTGGACACATTCCAGTACCTCAACATCTCTCTTGAATTGAGTAGCTCAGAACTGGACATGGGACTCAAGGTGTGGCCTGACCAGTGTTGAGTACAGGGGAAGAATAACCTCCCTTGTCCTACTGGCCACACTGTTCCTGATCCAGGCCAGGATGCCATTGGCTCTCTTGGCCACCTGAGAACACTGCTGGCTCATCTTCAGCCTACTATCTACCAGTACCCCCAGGTCGCTTTCTTCCTGGCTGCTCTCCAGCCACTCTGTCCCCAGCTTGTAGTGCTGCTTGGGGTTGTTGCAGAAGACCCAGATTCAGCATCTAGCTAGTCAAGCAGTCTAATTTAACATGTTGATTTAAGGGTCAGTCTCAGGTGAGGATTATCATCTGTTACAGAGAAGATTTGCAAATAACAATTTCAGTTACCGGCATAGAAGTGGCACTGCAGCTAAAGTAAACTGCCTTCCTCATTGGTGTTTCTAGGATACCAATTGTTTAAAACTCACTTTCTCAAGATTTACATGGTAAAATTCAGATCTTCCGTGGATGCTAAATTTACCTCATGGATTCAGCTTCCAGGGCAAGCCTTGTGAATACATTAAAATTAAATGACAGACGTTTCTTAATTCAGTTCTGGCTAGAAGTCAGATGCTCACCAAAGCTGCTCTCAGATGCTCAGCAAAGCTGTTCTATCACTCCCCTTCTTAGACGGACGAGGAGAGGGAAAATATAACAAGAGGCCTGTGGGTCAAGACAGAAGTAGTTTAGTAGGTCAAAAGTGAAAATAAAGGCCACATGAGGAAGGAGAATAATTTTGCAATTATTTTTAACTAATTCATTGCTTATTATTTTAAATATCACACACTTAATTGGTGAGGGATTTAACAACCAGATAACCTGGCATAAACTGCAGTGTGCTATGAAGATAGACAAGTTTAGCAATCCAAAGGCCACTGTCGTGGAGGGGAATTCTGCCCTTATCGCCCGTTTGTGGTGAAGGGGAGAAATCAATCGGTGCGAGATAGTTGTATAAAAATATACATTTATTAAACTCAATATTCTCAACTCTCAACACCCCCCAACCACTATATTTAATATTAAATGGATTCTCACGGTCATGGAGTACCTTATGGGAAATACCACAAACGGCTTATTAGTAACTATAACACAATAACTAGCGTAACTATTAAACAGAGAGAGTTTTCCCTGCGGCTACTGCCGCTTGGGGTCTATATACTATTTGCCCAGCAGAGTGGGCTGCAAGCTTTCTGCCCTATGGCAGGCACAATAGAAATTAAAGAGGCATTTACTCACAATTAGATTAATTATAAGTCANAACCTTGCCATAATAGGCAAGGAGGCACAGGCCTGGACTGTCCAAACATGGGGCTCACATGGGCCTAGCACCCGGCAAGCGTGAGCTGGGCATGTGGGGGCTTGCACAACCTAAAGCCTGGGCAGGCCAGACTCCACGTGGCACCAGGCCCGTTGTGCCCCTCTGTGCTGGCCATGTGCAAGTCTGTTTTGGGCCTATGGGCCCTCCATGACAGCCACTCAAGTACAAAATGTATGGATAATATAGTAGGGTTAAACCACAACTATTTCTCACTTTAAATGATAACTATTGAGTCTTATCCTGTGACAAGGAGAGTAAACTAAGATGCTAAAGACTCAAAAGAATCATGAATGGAAACAAAAAATAAAATTGTATTACATCATGTACATTTTTTAAGTAAGTATCAGATGAAATAAAAAGTAGAGATTGATTAATTTATATATAGAACCAAGAATGAAATTAAATCAAAACCAGGAATTGGTTAATTTATATGAAGATATATGGGGGAGGGGTTAGAGTTTCATAAGCCTGAATAGACATGCCTCAAAATGTGCATACTTGTAAAAGGCAATTATGTTGGGAGCATAACAAAGGCTGCAAATATATCATCTGTAATGGTTTGAATCAGAACAAAACGAGTCAAACCAAATCAGTGGCTTAACATAGCTATTTTCCCAACACAGAAGTGAGGGAAAAGTAGAATCTTAGAATCATAGAATCAGTCAGGGTTGGAAGGGACCACAAGGATCATCTAGTTCCAATCCCCCTGCCATGGGCAGGGGCATCCTACCCTAGAGCAGGCTGGCTAGAGCCCCATCCAGCCTGGACTTAAACACCTTAAGGGACGGTGCCTCAACCACCTCCCTGGGCAACCCATTCCAGGCTCTCTCCACCCTCATGGTGAAGAACTTCCTCACATCCAGCCTGAACCTACCCATCCCCAGCTTCACTCCATGTAACACATAAAAAACTTGGATTGAGAAAAAAAAAAAAAAAGTGAAAAATGGAATTTACTGATCAAACACCAGATAAACATGTAACAAAATCCATAATTACCTTAGCTTACGTGCAGATAAAGCACAGTGTAAAGCACCGGCAAGCAGATGCAAGCATGTCAAAAGCAAAAGCCAGAAAACTATTTCCTCATCCCTCCTTGTCCTGCCAACATCCCAGCAGAAAAGACATCAACCAAACCAGGAAGCCTCCCATGTTGTAATCTGAACTTCAAGCCCCACACTACTTTGGTTCAGGTAGCACTTTGACTTTCTGAAGCTGGCATGACTGCCTGGAGTGGTTTGGAACTAACACTCTAGCCTGGTTCTAAATTATAAGCAGGAAACAGAAAAAATCCAGAGATGCTGAATAGAAAAAATAGTAAAAGATCAATAAAAAGGAGTCACCGTCCCTGGGGGTGTTCAGGAAAAGCCTGGATGAGGCACTTAGTGCCATGGTCTAGTTGACTGGACAGGGCTGGGTGCTAGGTTGGACTGGATGATCTTGGGAGGTCTCTTCCAACCTGGTTGATTCTATTCTATTCTATTCTATTCTATTCTATTCTAAAATATATGACTGGGACCTGGTTGTGCCCATGAATCGTTGTTATTCAATCCCATAATCCTGCTATCACTTTAGAAGTGGGCAGCAAAGACAAATTGCTCTCCTTTCTCCCTTCCTTTTGGATCTCCAGAGGGAGTCTTATCCATGGTGACTCTGTGGGGGCAAACCTGCCTGTGGCCTTCAAGATCCACAGCAAATTTTGAGCTGTGCAATCATGACCTGCTTGGGCCTAACAGGAGAAAATGTGTGGGGAGAAAAGGAGCAATGGGTTTTGGTGGCTTAGCTTGGTTGGCGGGAAGGTTTCACAGAAATTCTCGTGTATTCTGTATCTGTATCAGGGTATGTGGCAGGGCACAAGTCCCTGCCCCACCGGAGGTTTGAAAGGGACGCGAATTATTTTCCTCCCCCCACCCCTCCCCCAAATCTCCGGCTCCAGGAGAGGGACTGAAATGTGGAAAGAAGTAGGTGCTAAGATAAACCCTCCATCCCTGGGGGCTCGAACGGGGAAGAGCAAGTTGCCCGAGCTTATATATATGGCAACTGGAAAAAGTGTCTAGTCGGACCTTCAGGAGCGTCTGGAAGGAGGTGAGGAGAAAGCGCACGGTCGCCGCTTCGGGTCGCCGCTTTCGGGTCGCCGCATCCTGACTTCCTGCCGCAGGGACTTGCCCTTGCCGTAAACCGCCGCCGTTCGCGGGAACACGGCGGAGCAGCCCCGATTTGCCCTGCGTTGCCTCACGATCTGTGCCTGTGTTAGCCGCGTAGAGTCATTTTGGACTTTGGCGGGTTCGCTCGCA
This sequence comes from Tricholaema leucomelas, assembly GCA_013400475.1. Lineage (NCBI taxonomy): Eukaryota > Metazoa > Chordata > Aves > Piciformes > Lybiidae > Tricholaema lacrymosa > Tricholaema leucomelas. The sequence continues at coordinate 36,841 of WAAF01004556.1, forward strand.
TTGGATTGCCCTGCGTTACCCCATAATCTGTGCCGGTGTTAGCCGTCTGTATTCGGTTTGGCCTTTGGCGGGTTCGCTCGCATTGGATCCTGTGCCGCTCTGCTCCACTGATGGGGTACAATTCGCAGTTTCAGGACACTGCCGCAAAGGAGCCAAGGGACCAGCTCCAAGTTCCTACTGCACCGCCGTGAGCAGCGCAGACGTTCCCTAGGGCTCGGGGCTGCCTTGCTTTGGTAAGTGAGGCAAAGCCATTGGTGTGGCCAAACCTTTTCCAGTTTTTCTGAGTTTTCAAAATTACTATACTGCCGATAAGCAGCCTTGGGAAGATTTCCCCGAATGAATTAAGAACCCAAAATTAACTAATTTGTATGGAGTTGTGGAAGGGGCTTTCGGAACAAAAAAACAAAACAAACATATTTTATAATTCCTTTCTCGTTCATTGCCACAACCAGTTCAAGATGTTAAGGATTCATGTATGCCCTATCTTTTTTTCTTCTTGTATATGACTTTTTAGGATATCGGGGAGTGACAGGACTAGGGGGAATGGAGCAAAGCTGGAGGTGGGGAGGTTCAGGGTGGACGTGAGGAGAGTGGTGAGAGCCTGGAATGGGTTGCCCAGGGAGGTGGTTGAGGCCCCATTGCTGGAGATGTTTAAGGCCAGGCTGGATGGGGCTCTGGCCAGCCTAATGTAGGGTAGGGTGTCCCTGCCCATGGCAGGGGGATTGGAACTAGATGATCCTTGTGGTCCCTTCCAACCCTAATTGATTGTGTGATTCTATGATCTTTAAATACACTTTTCTGTATTCTTCTCTAATTCAGTAAAAGTGTTGTTATTTTACTGCTTTAAAAAAAAAAAAAAGTAAAATAAGCAAATCTGTCCTCTCTTAAACAAAAACATTGACACTCTGTAAGTGTCATTCACCTCTCTAAGTGTCCTGAGCAACTGCTAAAAACTGAAGGGCATTTCACCTCATCTCACTGCCACTCCAGAACAGTGCAAGCTCCTCTTGTAGGAATTCCTGTAGAATGCTACTCTCTCTACAGGTATTCTCCAGAGGGTTTATATCATCTCTGTCAGCTGCATGGGGAACTCAACTACTGAGCCAGCCAAGCATCACTAGTAGATTTTTTTTTGTTTGATATATTAAGTCCTGGAGATGTTGAATGTCATCCTCTACAGTGACTGATTCATTGGTTAGGCTGAAGCAGTACATGCCTTCAAAATCAAAGCATCATTTATGGCATCAAAGGAGGAAATACTCCACAGTCAATAGGAAGTGTAACGTTCATTGGTGTACGGTGGCCACCTACTCAGAAAAAATAGCAATGAGAAACACTAATGTCAAGATCATTTATCATAGTATAATTCTTTCATACAGCTACTGGAATTGGCACACCGATGAATCATGTTGTCAAAAGGTATGCAGCTGTTAATCTTCCCTTAACACAAAAGACAGATGAGTTAGCCACTGTAGAGGCTAATCAAATCCAAGTATTTACACGTTGATCTTCTGGAAATGCATCAAGGGTATGTGTCTGTTAGCCACATGATGAGCCAGCCTGTGGTAAGGGAGGAAAACAGGAATGTAATCTCTTTCCAGTATTAAATATGTCATTGCCTCAGTTCCTTCAGCTACTAGCACTCTGAGTTTGATAGTACAATATGGGATGATTGCCCACTGTTGTGGTTGAAGAGCTATGGTTTGTGCTTTTTCAGACTGAACTGCAGTTTGGTGTTGGATTCACAATGTCAAAAAACTGTTTCAGTGCTATTTAGAAAAGCCACAGGCACTCGTAAAAGATACTTGAAATACAAGACTCTGTTATCAGTAGAGGATGTAAAGTAAAAGGAGAAGCTGGGATACTGAATCCCATCATCTGGAATTCTCAAGTGTAATTATATGAATCTTCACATCTAGGGGCATTGTTGTGGTCCCATCACATTATCCATCAGCGTAAACAATTCAGTTTTCCCTACAGTTAATATTTTGAGAGAGAATTACTTGTTCTAATGCTTCAAGGTTTAGCAAAAAGCAGTCCTGACACTGTGTGCACAGTAGTGTATACACATTACCACCCCCTCACCAAGGGCAGAGAGCCCATGTAATCAAACAGACAAATATTCAAGGCTCATTGACCCGATTTTAGCTTTCCCAATTACCTGTATAATCCCTTTAAATGTAACAGCATACAGGTATTCACACTTCATGCAGCTTGTATAATAAAACCCTAAAGCATTTGGAAGATCATCACCTTTCAGGGCTGTTCATTTTTGCTGTGTTTTCTATAGAAGTAACCATGTCTGCTACCTTAACAGCAAGTAGAGGAGTGAATTTATTCAAATCTCTGTAACCTACAAGCATCCTTCAAATGAAACTTTCCTAATGTCCAATCTGAGCCTCCCTGGTCAACACGAGACTCTTTCCTTTTGTCCTGTTACTTGGAAGAAAAGTAGTTGTAGAGATTCAGGTCTTCCCTCAGCCTCCTTTCCTCCAGAGTAAACAACTTCAGTTCTCTCAGCCTCTCCTCACATCATCTGTTCTCCAGACCTTTTACCAGCTTAGTTGGCTTTCTTTATTAATCATCCCATCATCTCCTTCACCTGCACCTTCCTTGGGCCCTGCAATAGTGTTCCATGGGCAAATCATAGAATCAACCAGGTTGGAAGAGATCTCCAAGATCATCCAGTCCAGCCTATCACCCAGCCCAAATGCTGTTTCCAAAAAGGATAAATAGAACACAGCAATTTTGAGAGACCTGCCAAACTTTAATTTTCGCTGTGTTGGTATTTGTCAAGTAGTATATTGCCATGAGGTATCAGTGCAGGTGTGCAATTGGTAACTGAAGGAAGTAATTTTTTTGTGTGTGGATGCCATCTTTTGCCATTGGTGAAGCATTTTTCATGCTATCCTGTCTATTTCTGATCCTGGCTTCACAATTTATATAATAATATTTTACATTTGGTTCCTAAATGGTTCTTCTGAAGTTACCTCCCTAATTTCTCTCAAGGTGTTTGCTAGGGTGCCTGCATTACCATTAACATTAGTGACTGCTGGTATAATCAAAGGATTTAGTGAGGCAGGAACTTGTTTCAAAAGCTATGGTTTTATACTTCTTGTTATTGTTGCCTGTGGCAGTGCACTCAAAAAGGAGAAATCCTTGCGGAGTGTGGATGAGGAAAGACAGAAGTGTAGGAAAGGGGCAGGGGAAGGTGCCTTTCTTGCCTAGGGCCATAGCCATGGACAGACAGACCCTTTGCCAAGCCACATGTCAGAACTCCACACTATGGCAAGCCTGGAATGCTATAGATTGAGTTTTCTGCTTCTTTTGGTGATATTATGACAGCAGTAAGAGATGTTAAAAGGGAGTGAGCTGAAAGTCCTCATTAGCTCTTCCCTAGCTGCGAAGCTTCTTCCTCTCTGCAAAGGGCTCTCTCATTGTAAAGTGCTCCCTTGCTCTGAAGTGCTCTTGCTTGCTCTCTCTGACTTTTTGCATCACACGTGTGGATTATAAACCACAGTTCTGGAAGGCTTTTGCTGGGAAAGAAGACCATAACAGGAATTCTCATAGCTGCCATTGCTGCCTCATAAGTAAAATTGGAACATTTCCTAGAGTCTCTGGGGAAAGCCTACCTCTTGATAGTGGGAAATAGTGGCTGCTTGTGGATATATCTTTTCCCAAAGACTGTTTTCTAAAGCCGTTCTCATTACTGTTTATACATATTTATAGTGGAGGTATTTCCAACTGAATATTGAATCTGTACATTTTTATAACTTTGTATATAGTTACTTGGGGGCAAGGTTTGGTTTAATAAATAATTTATATTTTTATTAATTCCTTGAGCTAGTTTGAGCCTAGCTGGGGTATTTTAGTGAGAGGAATTAGATTATAGGCTGTGAAAAGGAAACAGTGGTGATGTCTACCTCACTCATAGGCTTGCTGAGATGTATAAAAGCAAGGACAGAAACATAAATAACACATTTGCTCTCTCTGGCTCTGGCTGCCTCTCTCTCTAACCTGTTGTCTGTGTAACTAATCTGTCCGCTTCCTAAAACCCCCTGGCCAATTCTCCAAACTCACCTTCCAGGCAGAGGGGTTGGAAAGGAGGTGAAAGAGTGGTTGGGAGCCCCTCCTGGGGACTCTGATTTCTGGAAGGGGTGTTGTGTAGAAACACACACCTTGTTAACTTGTGTATTTCTGTACATAGCTGTATATATTGTAAATACCTGCTTGTATATTGTGCTAAGCTGTAAATATAAAACTTCATTCTTAATTTCCAGCTCAGTTGAGTCTAGTCTGGGTGATTTTCTTAAGTGGAGGGAAGTGGGTAACACAACCATCACATTCCCTGATTCACCTCCTCTTTATTTCATAACACTACTCTGTCCAAATTCAATCTCATAATCAACACATGAGCCATTGCTGTTCTCAAAGTGTTCCCAGCACATCAAATGAAATTGATAAGCTCTCTAGCAGTACAAGTAGTGAAAGAAAAAAGCAGATATTAATGGCACTAGACTCCAACACACAGTAAGACAAGCAAACTCCATGACAAACACAGAAGTCTGCTGATTAATAGCTAAACAGTAATAAAAGCTAGAAGTTCTATCTAGCACATTGTAATCAAACCTGTTGTTACCTTGAACTCTTTGTACCACTTGATGCCAAAAGGACTGCCACAGTTTAACTCCAGCTGGTAACTAAGCACCACACAGCCACTCACTCCTTCCCCAATCCATGTATTAAAAATACATGCTATCAGCTGTTGTACAGTATCTTGCAATCCATGTCAGCACTCTGCTGGAGTAGTAATTACTTCTCAAGAAATTGTCTTTGGATCCTGTAGAGTCTCAACTTTTCCAATGTTCTCAATTTAATCTGTAATGTGACAACTTTGCGGTCAAGTCTGGTGGCTGATAATCATTCCAATCTTTTGTCCTATCATGTGTCAAACAACTCAAGATGAAACCGTTGCAAGAGCAGAATTAGGGGAAAGATGGATCAAGACCTGCAGAGGCAGAGCAGCAGGTTGCTTTTATCTACCCCTTCATATGACTGGAAAACATCCATTTGAGCATGTACTGTTTGACAAGTGTACCACTGCCACCAGAACTTTGACCTCCCTAGTAACAAGTGATAGGACAAATGGAAATGGCCCCAAGTTGCACCTCAGGCTGCACCAGGGTTTTCAAACACTGAAGTAGGCTTCCCAGGGAAATGGTGGTTGAATGCCAATCTCTGGACCTGTTCAAAAGATGCATAGGTGTAGTGCTAAGTGACATGGTTTAGTTCCAGACTTGATAGAGTTAAGTGATGGCTGGACTTGATTATCTTAAAGTTTTTTTCCAACCGAAACAAGTCTATGATTCTATGATAGTTTCCTTTCTACTTTGGGAGGACAATGCATGTACCAAATTCAGTGTTCATAGACTCATAGAATCAGCCAGGTTGGAAGAGACCTCCAACATCCAGTCCAACCTAGCACCCAGCCCCCTCCAATCAACTAGACCATGGCACTAAGTGCTTCATCCAGGCTTTGCTTGAACACCTCCAGGGATGGTGACTCGACCACCTCCCTGGGCAGCCCATTCCAATGCCAATCACTCTCTCTGCCAAGAACTTCTTCCTAACATCCAGCCCAGACTCCCCCTGGCACAACTTGAGACTGTGTCCCCTTGTTCTGTTCCTGGCTATCTAGGAGAAGTGACCTACCCCCACCTGGCTTCAGCCTCCATTTAGGTAGTTGTAGACAGCAATGAGGTCACCCCTGACACTCCTCTTCTCCAGGCTACACACCCCCAGCTCCCTCAGCCTCTCCTCATAGGGTTTGTGTTCCAGGCCTATCACCAGCTTTGTCGCTCTTCTCTGGACACGTTCCAGTACCTCAACATCTCTCTTGTATTGAGGAGCTCAGAACTGGACACAGGACTCAAGGTGTGTTGAGTGACCAGTGTTGAGTACAGGGGAAGAATAACCTCCCTTGTCTTACTGGCCACACTGTTCCTGATGCAGGCCAGGATGCCATTGGCTCTCTTGGCCACCTGAGCTCACTGCTTCATCATGCTATTGCCTCTGAATCTGGTTGTAGTTATCCATATGACTTTTCATGTATTGATAAAGTGGTAGTTTCAAATAGAGTGTATTGTCGGTTGACAAAACAGTTCTGGAAAGAAGGTGCACAGCAAGGTGTCTGTTGGCAGTGAATTTGTGTAAAACTGTATCTGCTGCTGTGCCACACGTACATGAGTACTGATTCAAGATGAACATCAGCATAAGATTATAAAATACAGCAAAATAAATATAGATCTTCTAAAATGCTAAATGAAGTGAAACAGTGTAAACTGAGCATTTCACAATTGGATCTCTGTATCACTCTGAGCAGCACAGATAAACTGGGAGTTTAGGGAAAAAAATGCAAATACACAAAGGAACATTATACCATTTCTTCAGACTGTGAACTGTCAACAATCATGCATAATTTAAGATTTCAACTGTTAACACTTTAACCATGTTCTTTCTCAGCTTGAGTGGCTGAGTTTTCAGAGACTGCAGTTGGCCTCAGCAGCATCTTGTAAATAACTCATCCTTCCCCTGCAAAGACTTGAATTTTAAACACTGGTCTGCTTCACTGTTGTAGCATGATTGCATGGTCCAATTTTTCTCGTGAAAAATGTATGTCAAAATATCAGTAACATCAAGTTTCATCTGTGACACTGACACATACTAATACGTTAAAATATGTAAATACTGATCTGAAGCAAAAAGGGCCAAAGAAAAGCTTGGGGGGGGGGCTTTTTTGAAGCTAGGAAAAGCCCTCTCCCTGTGCCGGGGATTGGCAGCTTGTGGGTGGGCTGCTGTGATAGCGTAGGTGGAACCAGCACCACCCACCGTTGATCACACCTTCAGATTACAGGAAGCCTCAGGGAGGGAAGTGGCAGAGCACAGTGAGAACAGGACTTGTGTGTGCCCTGGTGGTACAGCATCTGGCTGCAGCTTGTAGTTTCTCTGGAACCAGTGAAGCTTGAGGAGAGAATTCCCAGAATAGGACCCAACATGGTTGTAACATTTCCAAAAGGAAGGAATATGAGAATTCAGACTGAGCTGCTGTGCAAATGTGGCAGTGCAGGTATCCAGCTGCCGAGTGGCTTCCCCTGTTGCTTGTTCTAATGGGAGGCAGTGACACCGCCTGCTTGTGGTGGGAACAGATCGATGATTTGCTAAGTCAGGTGGTGGAGCAGAAAGAGGAGGTGGTAGGGTTGAGAAGAATCAGAGAATACAGGACTTAAACAGATTGGTGGAACCATACCATGCAAAGGCAGCAGGTGAAAGCTCTTCAAGGAGCCTGTCACCCCCTCATGTCACCAGGCTGAAGGAAGGGGCCTAAGAAAAGTGAGGAAATGGATACAGGTCCCTGCGCGAGGAGGCAGGTGAACCCCTTCCCAGCCTCCCTCACCTTCCCAGTTATCCTTATGCAATGGATATGGAACACTGGAAATTGAAAGCTGGCAGCTGGTGGCTTAGATGGATTCACTCTGATATGGATCAAGAACTGACTGAAGGGCCAGGCCCAGAGAGTGGTGGTGAATGGTGCCACGTCCAGTTGACAGCTGTCACTAGTGGTGTGCCCCAAGGATCAGTGCTGGGCCCAGTCCTGTTCAGTATCTTTATCGATGGCCTGTATGAGGGGATTGAGTCCAGCATCAGCAAGTTTGCAGATGACACCAAGCTGGGAGCAGGTGTGGATCTGTTAGAGGGTAGGAGAGCCCTGCAGAGAGACCTAGACAGGCTGGATGGGTGGGCAGAGGACAATGAGATGAGATTTAACAAGGCCAAGTGCAGGTTTCTACACTTTGGCCACAACAACCCCAAGCAACGCTACAGGCTGGGGGCAGAGTGGCTGAGAGTAGCCAGGAAGAATTGTGTGGGGAACGGTGTCAAAGGCTTTTCAAAAGTGTAGGTAGACAATATCCACAGCTTTCCAATGTCCAATAGTCAGGTCATCTTGTCACAGAAGGAGATCAGGTTTGTCAGGCAGGACCTGTCCCTCAAACCCATGACTGTGCCTGATCCCCTGTTTGTTCTCAATGCTATATTAAATTTTGAAAGTGTCAAGAACACCATCAAAGGAGATAAGCTAAATTAGAAAACAGTGCTTTTCATCTCATTGAACAGCATTGTGCATTTCCTCCAAACCCATGCTTCCTTCTGTACTACACTTGGGAAGGTAGAAAACAAGACTGTAGGTATGCCTGTTCCTCTGACTGTGCAGTAGTAATGGATAAAGGAGCAACAGCTTTCAGTTTCATGCAGAAGCCACTTTACATCTCAGGCACCTTTTTACCTCTTCTGCAACTGATCACGTGCATCACATGTGCATACGACTGGACATCTACGTTGTCCACAGGTTCTTCTGCTTCTTGTCTTTGGCTAAAGGGTGCTCTTTGTGTGCACTGACAAACTTACTAAAAATGTCCCCCCCACATTCTGATTTCTCATAGTTTTAATTCCTCTCTTAATTGTTTACATTCTAGTCAAGGTCAGAGCTGTGTTTCACCAAGATTGAAATTGCCTGCAGTTAAGATTCAGATCATCCACATATACCTCTTGTGAAGACAGATTCTTGTGAAGTCTTATTCTGGAGCTAAATGAATGAATACGCAAACAAAAGTCAGGAAAAAAATACAAGGAGTACTGACATAGTCAGTCTAGGCAGATTTCTCCTTTGAAGATCCATTAGCCATTCTGAAAACAGCATGACATTCTAATATGAACAATTAAAATTTAATGGGAAAGTGAAAAATAAGTACTCGTAACAGGGTAATCACTGACAATCAGTGCATTTGTAGTTTGACTTCAGCCTCTTATCATAAACCACTTCACTGATTCCTGGATTGTAAGGAATTGGTTTTGTTCTGAACAGTATTCTGTGTTATCATAGAATCAACCAGGTTGGAAGAGACCTCCAAGATCATCGAGTCCAACCTAGCACCCAGCCCTGTCCAGTCAACTAGCCAGGATGCCACTGGCTCTCTTGGCTACCTAGGCACGCTGCTGGCTCATCTTCAGCCTGCTATCTACCAGTACCCCCAGGTCCCTTTCATTCCTGGCTGCTCTCCAGCCACTCAAGAGAACTTGCCCTGACATGCCTATTTTTTTGAAGTAGAACTTTAAATATTTGTATTTGAGTTGTCAAATAAGTTGGAGCTGTTACTTCATAAGTAATTATTTTCTGCAGTGAAAAGAATATAGTTTTTCCCTGCCAAACATAGTGTTCCTGCAGCATTTGAAGACATTGACATTCCCAATTATGTATCATTTTAACACACTTGCAGTTCACCCACATATCTGCTAGGCCTGTTATACTTGCCCAGATCAATAATTAATCATGACTCTGTCACTTTCAATAAAGTTCTCTTGTTTTTTCAGTCACAAAGAAGTAAAGATATGTCAAAGTTTATTCAACAGTGTAGTCTTCTAAATGACTCCTCCCACAAAAATTGCTCTATTTCTTTTGACATGAGTGTTTTCTCTCTCTGTCTAACATTCTGGAGTCATTGTTTTCCACTAGATCTGGAGTTGTTCTTTTATTCCCCAGACTTCTCCTAAGAAGTAAATCCAAGACCTGCCTGTTTGTGAAAGATTTCAAATTCCAGACACAGAAACTTCTTAATGCTTGGAGATAAGGTTCATGTCTAATCTAAACATGAAAATCTGAGCATGCTAATCACTGTAATGCAATGAGATGGAACAGTGAAATTTGCAAATGAAAATTCAGATTCTGCAACTGGTATTTGTATCTTTGTAAGCAAATATATATTTGTGCTAGTTTGAAGCTAGCTAGAAAGTTTTGGTGAGAAGAACTAGATTACAGGCTGTGAAAAGGAAAACAGAATGATGTCTACCTCACTCATAGGCTTGCTGAGAGATACAAGAACAAGAATCCAAACATAGATAACTCACTTCTGCTGGGATCTCCAAGCTGCATTTCTCTCTCTAGCCTCTCTGCCATCTCTCTGATTTATCCACTTTCCTTCCTAACCCCCCTGGCTGAACCTCCATTCTTCCTTGGGACTGGGGTAAGGTTGAGAGGGGTAGGGGGAAGGTGGAGGGGTGGTTGAGAGCCCCTCCTGGGGACTCAGGTTTCTGGGAGAACTGTTGTGTTTCTGCACTACCTTTTACCTTGTATATTTCTATCTATAACTGTATATACTGTAAATATCTGCTTGTATATTGTGCTAACTGTGAATATAAGCTTCATTCATATTTCCAGAGCTGGCTGAGTCTAGTCTGGGTGATTTCCAAAGTGTGGGGGGTCAGGGGATACCCAAATGACCACAATATTTTAAAACATTTTGTCTTTAAGTTGAAACTTAATCTGTGAAAGTAGAGGTAGAGAAAGATTAAATCCTCTGAATTTTTTAAAAGTGGAAGTATTTTATCCTATATTCACCATTTTTTTTTTTCTCAATACCTTTATTGATGATCTGGATGAGGAGATTGAGTCCAACATCAGTAGTTTGCAGATAACACCAAGCTAGGAGGAGATGTCTATCTGTTGAAGGGTAGGAGAGCCCTGCAGAGATGCCCTGACAGGCTGGATGGGTGGGCAGAGGCCAATGGGAAGAGATTTAACAAGGCCAAGTGCAGGGTCCTGCACTTTGGTCACAACAACCCCAAGAAGTGCTACAGGCTGGGGACAGAGTGGAGAAAAGCCAGGCAGAGAGGGATCTGGGGGTACTCACATGATCACAGGCTATTAGAGGTTGGAAGGGACTCAAAGAGATCATCGAGTCCAACCCCCCTGCCAGAGCAGGACAATACTATTTAACACAGATCACAGAGGAACACATCAGAGAATCAGAGAATCAACCAGGTTGGAGGAGACCTCCAAGATCATCCAGTCCAACCTAGCACCCAGCCCTATCCAGTCAACCAGACCATGGCACTAAGTGCCTCATTCAGTCTTTTCTTGAACACCTCCAGGGACGGTGACTCCACCACCTCCCTGGGCAGCCCATTCCAATTCCAATCACTCTCTCTGTGAAGAACCTCCTCCTAACATCCAGCCTAGACCTCCCCTGGCACAACTTGAGATTGTGTCCCCTTGTTCTATTGCTGGTTGCATGGGAGAAGAGACCAACCCCACCTGGCTACAACCTCCCTTCAGGTAGGCGTAGAGAGTTGCTGTCTGGGATTAAACCACAGTTGTACTGCATATGCATAGTGAATACATTGATTAATTCACGAATCCACAATATTTAGATTTATGGATGTGTGCTTGAGTTAGAATAGGTGAAGTTTTTATATCAGAACTTGTGTCTGGGTGATGAAAGCAGATTCTTTTAGCCATAACTAAGAGTTTGAGAATTTGAGTCTCCCTCTTTTTGCTACCATATATATTATTTGCATTCATGCAGCACCATAAATAAATTATTTTCTTTTCAGTTTCTTGAACAGTTCAAAGTATGCCTCTGTCCTTTTTTAGTCTTTGAACTGTCTTGAAAGCTATTTTGTGCTGTCATTATCTTTACCTGTCAAAATGTCAAGTTTCATTTAAAATGAAAAAACACATTTTGTTGGAAATATGGCATTTGTTATGATAAAAACAAACAACTTGACCTTACAGTGGGTCAGCAAGGACTTTATTCGGCTGAACATGAGCCAGCAGTGTGCCCATATGGCCAAAAAGGCCAACAGCATCCTGGCCTGTATCAGAAATGGTGTGATGAGTAGAGAGGTGATCGTGCCCCTGTTCTCAGCACTTGTGAGACCACACCTGCAGTACTGTGTCCAGTTTTGGTCACTACAGTGTAGGAGGGACATTGAGGTGCTGGAGCAGATGCAGAGCAGGGTGACGAGGCTGGGGAGAGGTCTGGAGTGACTGAGGGAGCTGATGTTGTTTGGTCTGGAGAAGAGGAGGCTGAGAGGGGACCTTATAGCCCTCTACAACTACCTAAAAGGAGGTTGTAGTGAGGCTGGAGCTGGTTTCTTCTCACAAATTACTAATGACAGGACAAGAGGAAATGGCCTCAAGTTGTGTCAGGGGAGGTTTAGGTTGAATGTTGGGAGGAAGTTCTTTACTGAGCAGATGGTCAGGCATTGGAACAGGCTGCCCAGGGAGGTGGTAGAGTTGCCATCCCTGGAGGTGTTTAAAAGGAGAGTGGATGTGGTGCTTCAGGCTGTGGTCTGGTGATTAAGGATGCTGGGATGAAGGTTGGACTGGATGCCCCTGGTGGTACTTTCCAACCATAGCAATTCATAGTGATTAGATGTTGTGCTGAGGGAATTGGTTTAGTCAAGGACTTGTCAGTGTGAAACTAATGATTGGACTTGATGATCTTGAAGGTATTTTCCAATCTAAGAAATTCTGTGGTTCTGTGATTCTGCTTTCAGATGTGAAAATGTACAGAATATTTGTTATGACCCTTTCAATTTGAAGTTCATATTACAGATTGAGATCAGAAGTCATGAAATCCATAAATTTGGTAAAAGTCAAAAAAGAATGTCTGTAGTTGAAGTTTTAAAAGAAAAGAAATGGTCTCATCAGTTCAGGTATCCAGCTATGTGCCTGTAGCTGAAGAAATGCTTTGTTAGCTTGCAGTGGTGAGCCACTTATAAAACCACTTTATTTCTTTTTCAATTTAATTCATTATGAAGTTAGCATAACACTAATGGATTTCTGTAACAGATTGGTGGTTTTGAACTCTCCACATTGATAAATAAAAAACTTAGCAACATCTTAATACAGCAAATCTAAGGACTCTGAAGAGTTATGATTCAGAATGTATCACATCATAGAAAGTATTTGTTACTGGCTAACAGACATATACCAAATCTCTCTAGGAGAAGAGAAAAAACAGTTACCCTATAAGAAGATTATAACATAGGCAAAAGTTTTAATAGGGAATAATGTATTGTGTCACTTACTGAAGTTCCCTATAATAGCTAAAATAACATGGAAAGAACATAGAGTTACTTGCCTGAAAATGTTGTAGAATGTGTTTTTAACAGGCAAATGAAGAATATGCAACTATATTGCTGTCCCTTTTCAGACAGTAGAGTTTACATTATTTCTTTACAGCTGTGAAAACTGTAGATTTCGTGTCCAAAATATAGTTTNCCACACTCCTCCAGGTATATTATATAGTTATATATATATATATATATATATAACTATATATAAGTTATATTAAAAAAGTATTTGTATATAGGGTCACTACTCAGTTGTGAATGTCTTCAGAATGTATAGGAAGGGTTACATTAGTTGAGGAACAATACTTGGGAAAAGAGAAAAAGCACAAAACTGTGAATACCCCCACTGGTGAGAGATAGGCTTTCCCTGGAGACTCTCGGGAAATATCCCAATTCTACTCATGAGGCAGCATTTTACTTATCATAGAATCAACCATGTTGTAAGAGACCT
>WAAF01004557.1:0-10783 GCA_013400475.1 Tricholaema leucomelas
TGCAAGAGCTGCAACCACACATGGATGAGTGGAGCACTAAAGACCTCCCTCTTCATTTGATGCCTCCTGCAGACCTGCTGCTCAGCCTGCATAGGGGAAGACTGGCAGAAGGATGACAGGAGAAGTGTCAAGGGATGCTCCTGCAGGCTGCAGAACCACCAGAAGGATTCAGCTTTAAATAAAGTCCAAGGAGACAGTGAAGTCCACACTGCATCAGGATGAAGCAGCATCAGCTAGGACCAAGATGTTGGCCAGGGGCAAAGCATTCTCATCTCATGACCCACAGCTTGCAGGCTGGAGCCCCTTCTCTAGGCTGAAGAGCCTCATTAAAGATACCTTTGTCTTGGTGAGGAGAGGCTGAGGGCCCTGGGGCTGTTTAGTGTGGAGAGGAGAAGGCTGAGAGGGAATTTGATCAATATCTATAAACATCTGAGGGCTGGGGGAGAGGAAGGGAGCGACAGGGACAGCCTCTGCTCACTTGTGCCCTGGCACAGGACAAGGGCAAGGGATGGCAACTGCAGCACAGGAAGCTGCACCTCAACAGGAGGAAGAACTTCTTGAGTGGAAGGGTCCCAGAGCCCTGGCACAGGCTGCCCAGAAAGGTTGTGGAGTCTCCTTCCCTGGAGCCTTTCCAGCCCTGTCTGGATGTGTTCCTGTGCCACCTGTGCTGGATTCTCTGCTCCTGTTCTGGCAGGGGCTGGATTGGAAGATCTCCAGAGGTCCTTTCCAACCCCTACCATCCTGTGAGCCTGTGAAACTGAAGCTCATCACTCAGTTTTTGCCACCAAGAACATTTTGGTTGCTCTCCCAAACATTACTCTGGCTCAGTGTGTGCTACCCTTGTGCGAACACCTTACAAGTGAAGAACAGCACTGGCTGACAGGAGGGTGGTGCTCTTCCACTTCAAATACACTGGGCAAGTGAAGTGTTCTCCAGAAACAAGAGAAAAAACACATCCCCTAGCTGGAACACACACTGAAATCCACCTGTCTAAGAGGAGGGCACATCTGCAGTCACAGTATTTCGAGGACCAAGCTCTTTTCAGTGGTCAGCAACAATAAGCCAAGGAGCAATGGATGCAAACTGGAACACAGAAGGTTTCACCTCAACATGGGGAGAAACTTCTTTACAGTGAAGGGTGACAAAGCCCTGCAGCAGGCTGCCCAGAAAGAATCACAGAATCAAGCAGGTTGGAAGAGAGCTCCAAGCTCATCCAGTCCAATCTAGCACCCAGCCCTGGCCGGCCAACCAACCAGAGCATGGCACTAAGTGCCCAACCTAGCACCCAGCCCTGCCCAACCAACCAGAGCATGGCACTAAGTGCCCAACCTAGCACCCAGCCCTGGCCAACCAACCAGACCATGGCACTAAGTGCCNTGCTAACAACTTCCTCCTAACATCCAGCCTAGACTAAATGTCTCATCCAGTCTTTTCCTGAACAGTCTCCTCCTCTGGAGACTTCCAAATCCCACCTGGATGCATTCCTGCATGAACTACTCTGGGTGATCCTGCCTTGGTGGGGGGAGGGGGTTGGACTGGATAATCTCTGGAGGTCCTTTCCAACCTCTAAGGCTCTGTCATTTTGAAAGGTGACATCCACTGACACCCCTTCAGCATGCAACCAGCCTGCTTTGATGGCCACTGAAGCAGCTGCAAGATCTGTGTCCTTCGTGTAGGAAAAGAGACCAGACGCAGCCGCGATGCCACCACCCAGAGGTCGCAGGGCTGTGATCATTTCCAGGCCATTAGTTACATGCTCTCCTATGCTGAAGATTGCATAATCCCTCCAAGAACTTGGCTTATCAGTTCAACTTTGCACTCCTTGCAAACAGGGAAGCTGTTTGTCAGAGAGAGTTGCACTTCCGTGCCAAAAGCAGCTCTGCCAGAATAGGCTCATAAAAGCTTTTATTGCAGGAGCTCCGACAGCTACGTTCAGTTTGGCTTCCCAGCTCCACCACCATCATCACCACCACCACCAAGGAGACAAGGAGCAGTTGTATGGCACAGCTCTCACCACAGCAGCATTAGGAAAGATCTGATGGTTGCATTAATGCAAAGCATTTGGATTGGATGATCTCTTTCCAACCCCCTAACAGCATTCTAAGATGTGGAGGTTTTGGGTTTTGCTTCCCCTCTTGCCCTCCTCCTGCCAGAAAAGGCCTGCAGAAAGCTGCAGTTGTGTTTTGTAATCCCCTCCAGCTATGCCAGGATGTAGACTTCAGGATGTCCAGAATCAAGACAGGCAGCTCCCTACTTCAGAGCAGAGGATTACTGCTCTTCAGCTCAAGTAGCAATCCTAACGACTTGGCTGCACCACCCCTGCGAGATGCAGTTTGAACTCCCAAGTGGTGCAGCACAAACCAGATCCAGCTAGCTTAGGGGAGAGGCAGAGCAGGACTGGGTCAGGGAGAAGGTGACAGAGGGAAGTGTCAGCTAAGACAAGGCAGGCAGGAGGAGAAAGGTACAGGCAGCCTCATCACAAACACGGCTGGTGACCACAAAAACAGAGCAGAAGCCAAGTTCTCAGCTGCATCCTCAGGGCAACAACGAAGCTGGTTCCCAGCCCCAGCAGTTTGCCAAGGTAAAGACCTTCATCAAGTACCTGCAAGGTGGAGTTGGACCCAGTTTGCCCAAGAGCTCAATCCTACAGTGGACACAGTGCCCACAGAGTTTCCAGCAGCTCCCTTCTGTCAAGCCCAGTTAAAGAGAACCACAGAATGTCTTTGCTTGGAAGAAACCTTCAAGATCATCCAGTTCCAAGCTTCAAGCCAGCACTGCAAGGTCACCACTCAACCATAGCCCCAAGCACCAGGTCTGCAGCCTGTTTAAACACCTCCAGGCATGGGCATTCCACCACCTCCCTGGGCAGCCTGTGCCAATCCCTGACCACTCTTGCAGCAAAGACGTTTTTCCTCCTCTTCAACCTAAGCCTCCCCTGGCCTAACTTCAGGTCAGTTCCTCTCCTCCTATCACCTGAACCTATGGAGCAGAGCCCAACCCCATCTCACTGCAGCCACCTTTCAGTGAGCTGTAGAGAGCAATGAGGTCTCCCTCAGCCTCTTCTTCTCCAGGCTGAACAAAACCCAGTTGCATCAGTTCAAACTCTTCTCTGTCCATCAGCTCACTGCAAGGCAGAAGTCCTTGTTGGTCACCATCCACTGAAGGAGAGGCTTGACCCTGGCGACTCCTCAGCTTTATACTGAATGTGATGTCCAGTTTAGGGTCACCTGTTCTGTGCACCCCAACATCTGGCTTTAAATTGTGGCAGGGAAGGCTTAGGTTGGAGAGGAGGAAAACTTTCTCTGCTGCAAGAACAGTCAGGGACTGGCACAGGCTGCCCAGGGAGGTGGTGGAGGTGCTGAAGAAATGTGTGGCCATGGCACTTGAGGGCTGGGGGTCAGGGAGGAAGCGATGGGGACAGCCTCTGCTCACTTGTGCCCTGGGACAGGACAAGCGATGGAAACTGCAGTACAGGAAGTTCCACCTCAACAGGAGGAAGAACTTCTTGACTGTAAAGGTCTCAGAGCACTGGAATAGGCTCTGGTTTAGTGACCATGGTGGTGGATGATCTCAGAGGCCTCCTCCAACCCAAACCATTCTACAATTCTATGATCTTGTCAGAGCCCTCACATCAAGCTGCTGTTGAAATCAGACCTTCCAGAGCAAAAAAAGGGACAGAAATAAACCAAACCAACAGACCTCAAACCAAAACCCTACCAGCCCAACAAAAAAAAACCCCAAACCCCAAAACACCTCCTTTTTTTCCCTTTCCCCTTGGAGAAATACTAAAGCTGTCAACCTGAGTCAGGCTGACAAAGAATCCTGCCCCCAGCAGATGCAGGAACACTGGAAGTAAGGCAGAGATAGGACACAAAGCTGTATTAGGCTAAGACAAAGAACAAAGCTTGCAGAGACAGGCAGGGCAGCACATCACCAAGAAGAACCTCAACCTCTCTTCCCATCCCACAAGTCAACATGTGCTTGTTGAATTCAGGAAGTGGCTTTTGCTGTTTCAAGAACACTTAATACCTGCTTGCTGCAGCCCTCACAGAACATCATGGCCCATTGTTTGTGTTGGACAGCAGAAGGTAACAGCCAACTTCTGCCTATCACTCAGGACCTCCTCTGGGCAGCTGGACGCACCCAGCAGTCCTCCAGCAAGGAGCTGCAGGGCAAGATGCAGAAGCTAGCAGGTGATTTAGAGGGATTGTGGCAAGCTCAGCAAGGATCTGGGAGTGCTGTTTGACAGCAGCTGAACACAAGCCAGCAGAGTGCTCAGGTGGCTGGGGAGGACAACAGCATCCTGGGCCTGGATCAAAGCCAGCCTGGACAGCAGGAGCAGGGTGGTGGTTGTGCCCCTGTGCTCACCCCTGTGAGGCCACAGCTTGAGCACTGTGTTCAGTTCTGGTGTCAGGAAAGACACTGAGGGCCTGGAGGGTGTCCAGAGAAGAGCAAGAAAAGGCTGGTGAGGGGTTTGGAGGGCATCACACAAAGAGCAGCTGAGGGAGCTGGGGTTGTTTATAATCTGGAGAAGAGGAGGCTGAAGGCAGACCTCATTGCTCTTCCTGAAAGGAGGTGAGAGTGAGGCTGGCATTGGCCTCTTCTCCAAAACAACAAGTGGTAGGAAAAGGCCTGAAACTGTGCCAGGGGAGGTTTAGGTTGGAGATCAGGAACAATTTCTTTGCTGCAAGAGTGGTCAGGCACTGGAAGAGGCTGCTTAGGGAGGTGGTGGAGTCTTCATCCCTGGAGGTGTTCAAAGATGTGTAGAAGTGGCACTTAGGGCCATGGCTTAGTGGTCATCATAGCTGGGTTACAGTTAGACACAATGATCTTAAAGGTCTTTTCCAACCTTAATGATTCTGTAATTCTAAGTTGGGCTTTTCCTTACCACACAGTGGCAGAGGCTGACACAAGCTACAGCCACCACCTGACAAACCAAAAGGGAAAATAGGCCAACATCTGCAGTGCTTTGGTGCAAACAACACAAGACTTGCACCTAAGAGATCCTGAAGCAGATGGGAGGCAGGAAAGAGTCAGCACAGTGCCAGGAGAGGAGCACAAAAGGACAGAAAGAAGGCAGTGGCAGCCAGCAACTTCGGGAAGGCAGACTCTGGAGCTGCTGCATCCTTGGGGCAGCTCTGTTCGTGGCCCTCCCTCCTAAGCTCAGCAGAGAAGTGAACTCCTGCTCACCTCCAGAGGTGCCTACCCTCACCTCCAGAGGTGCCTACCCTCACCTCCAGAGGTGCCTACCCTCACCTCCGGCGCAGTGCGCACCTGGGGCCAGGCAGCCATGGGGCGGGAGCGCCACCTTCCGGCAAGCCACTGCCAGCGCTGGCGGCGAACGGCTGCAGAGAGTCCAGGGCAGGCTGCAGTGCTGCGGAGAGGCCTGGAGCAGCTCTGCGAGGAGCAAAGGCTGAGCCCTGGAGCGGAGAGCCTGCAGGAGAGCAGCCCCAGAGGGCAGCGGAGNTGCTAGGTTGGCACTTAGCTCTGTGAGGAGCAAAGGCTGAGAGCCCTGAGGCTGAGAGCCTGCAGAAGAGCAGCCCCAGAGGAGAGCTGAGCAGTACTCAGCAAGAGCTAAAGGAGCTCTGGAGGGCAAGAGGATGAGGCCAGGTCAGTGGTGCCCAAGGACAGCACGAGGGGCAGTGGGCACAAACTGGAACCCAGGAGGTTCCATGTGAGCAGAAGGAGACAGCTGTTTAGTGTGAGGGTGCTGGAAGCCTGGAGCAGGCTGCCCAGAGAGGTTGTGGAGTCTGCTTGTGTGGAGAGCTTCAAAACTCCCCTGGATGTATTCCTGTGTGACCTGTCCTACGTGGTCCTGCTTTGCAATGGTGGGGGGGGGTCAGATTTGAGTACCTCTGGAGGTCCCTTCAAACCTTTAGCACTCTGTGATTCTGTGCTCCAAAGATTATACAGCTCCCTAAATCTTCTGAGCAAGGTGCTCTGGGTCAAGATCTGAGCACCTTCCAGAAACAAGCACAGCAGATACCTCTTGGGCAACTCCAAATCATCCCAGAGGTCCAGCAGGACACTCAAGAAGGAGAAAGACTGACTCCTTTTCAGGTGCTTTATCTACCCCCTGGCACAAGCCACTCTCAGTGAGCTGGTACCTTGCAGGCCTTGCCTGAGGTTCTGCAGAGATGATCAAAAATAAAGCACTGGAAAAGATCTTCAAGGTCACCAGGTCCAGTTCACCACTAAACCATGGCCCTCAGCACCACTTTTAAACAGCTTTGAAACACCCTCAGGGATGTCTCCACCATTGCCCTGGGCAGCCTAGGCCATGGCTCCCTTCTTTCAAGGAAGAAATTGTTCTTCATGTCCAACCCAAACCTGCTCTGGAGCAACTTGAGGCCATTTGCTCCTGTCCTATCACTTGCTACTAGGAAGAAGAGCCCAACCCCAGCTGACTGCAGCCTCCTCTGAGGGAGCTGCTGATAGCAATGAGGTCTCCCTCAGCCTCCTCTTCTCCAACTAACCACCCCCAGTTCCCTCAGCTGCTTCTTCCCAGCCTGGTTCTCCAGACCTTTACCCAGCTTTGTTGCCCTTCTCTGGACCTACTCCAGCCCCTCAGTGTCTGTCTTAAGAGTGAGGGGCCCAAACCTGAGCTGAGGATTGGAGGTGTGGCCCATGTGAGCAGCAGCCATCTTCAGAGCTGGCCTGGACCTGCTCCGAAGGCTTCCTTCCATTCTAAGCCAGACACCACCTCCTACAATCCCACTTGAGTCTTAAACCCTCCATTTCCAACCCAGTGACCCTCTCCCAAGACAGCCCCCAATGAACTCTATCCCTGGAGATACTCCAGGTGAGGCTGGACAGGGCAGCCTGATCTAGACAACTGCAGTGGGGGTTGAACTGAGTGACCTTTGGAGGTCCCCAGATCGTTCTGTGATTCTCTTCTGTGACCTCCAGCTTTCCTCCTGCAGACACCAACCCCACTAAAGCTTTCCATATCCTTCTACCAGCTTCTTTTTCAATTCAGCCTGGCAAAGTTTAGCACAGGGACACGTTCAGTTGAAAACAATTTCTTCCTCTGACCACCTGGTGCCTCACTTGCCTGGAGCTGTCAGAGTCATCGTTCCCATTTCCTGCTCAAGTTTCATTAAGCACCCTAAAAGAAAGGAGTGGGAAATAGTCTCGTTGAAAAGGCAAAGAAAAATTGCCCCCATTATGCCCATCTGTGTGCCCAGAGTGGAAGATCAACTACCAGAGGCTTGTTCCAGTGTCACCCAGGCAGGCAGGGTGACGCAGCACCTCTGTGTGCCCAGCTGCAACATCCCCAGCACTGTCATCATCCTTTGGCTGAACAGCTCTATGATGCTGCCCACACAAACTTGGGTTAGATGAGAGCTGCTGGCACAAGTATGTGCTGCCAACCTCCCAACAGGGTTGTTCCCCACTCCCAACTCTTTGGGATCTGCATGGAAGGCTTCACGCTGTCAGCAGGACAGGAATCCCTGAAGCTTCTGCCCCAGAATCCATGGGACAGTTTCAGAGAACAAAGCACAGCCTGAGAGGAAATCCAAGAAATTACATCTAGCCCTTCTTTTGATCCAGTCCCAGCATGGTTGGAGTTGGAAGGGAGCTCTGGAGATCATCCAGCCCAACCCCCTGCTAAAGCAGAGACAGTCACAGCAGCCGGCCCAGGACCACAAGGGCGGGGGCGGGGGGGGGGGGGGTTGGAAGCTCTCCACACAAGGAGACTCCACAACCTCTCTTGGCAGCCTGCTCCAGGCCTCCAACACCCTCACACCAAACAACCTTCTCCTCCTGTTCAGATGGAACCTCCCGGGTGCCAGTCTGTGCCCACTGCCCCTTGTCCTGTCCTTGGACATCACTGAAAAGGTCTGGAGATTCTTCAAATAACAAAACAGCTTTTCTCTTGCTTCATCTTCTGCCTTCCTCTAGGCAGCACTACACAGTGACATCAAAGCAAATCTTGTGGCAGCACTGAAGAGTGGCAAGGACAAGTCAAGGAAAGAACATCCTGCACCAAATAGGACCAATACAGGGCAACAAAGCTGGGGAAAGATCTGGAGAACAGGGCTGGGGAGGAGCAGCTGAGGGAGCTGGGGGTGGTTAGTGTGGAGAAGAGGAGGCTGAGGGAGACCTCATTGCTCTCTGCAGCTCCCTGAGAGGAGGCTGCAGCCAGCTGGGAACTGAGAAGAGGAAAGAGCCTCAAGTTGCACCAGTGGAGGTTTAGGATGGACATCAGAAGTAACTTCTTCACTGAAAGAGTTCTTAAAGCCTGATCAGGCTGCACAGGGAAGTAGTTGAATGTGCATCCCTAGAGGTGATGGAGGCAGAGAAGTGCTGCTGAGAGCCACAGTTTAACATCAGGCTTGGTAGAGTTAGAGAACAGTTGGGCCCCATCACCTTGAAGGTCTTTTCCAACTCAAACCACTCTGTGATTCTCTACTATCTTCAAGCTGAGATCATGTTTGAAGGTTATGCTTGGAGAAGATCATGCATGAAGTAGGCAGGAGATAAAATATGACTCCAGGCAGAGGTCTGTTAGAGAGAACTCAGCACAATCAGAAAGAGAGAAGCAGAACAAGATGCGAGTTAAGTCAAGCTGAGGGCAAAACACCACTTTTAAAGTTAACTTACTCAAAGAGCTGCAAGAAGCAGCCTGTCAGATGACAAAAGACGTTTAAGGTCTTCTGCACAACTCCAGCTGGATGTAGACACTGAATAAAGGTCACCAGAACTGGTGTGAACAAGAAACTGGATCCCTGCAGCTACTTGCAGCCTTCCTACCAAGTCATGTGGTGTGTAGTGAGGGCAGTCATGGCCTGAGGCCTTTCAGCTCATCTCTTCCACAAACCGATTTTCAAAGCAGGACAGTCAGGGAACAGCAAAGTGATCAGGTCTGCAAGTTACTCCTGTGTCCTGCCCAGACTCTTGTCTTTAAAACAGGTGAGAGACAGAAGAGATCATTAATGATTACTGTGATACTTCCAGAGCCTTCTTCCCAGAGATGCAAGCTAGAGTCATACTCTACTAAACCAGAAATCCCAGGAGGCATCTCCTTACTGGTGAGAGAAGGCCACTGGCTGTGCAGTCTGAACACAGCCTAAGGAGGGGGAATAAGACAATTTCACTTCCATGTTTGGGATGCAAACTTGCACCACTTCTCTCACCACAGTTGGCAGCTTCATAGAAGCATAGGGGCTGGAAGGGACCTCAAAAGATCATGGTTTATGAGGGGCTTTCTAGTCTGGAGAAAAGAAGACTTAGAGGGGATTTGATAAACGTTTCTAAGTATCTGAAGGCTGCCAGGAGGATGGGGAACAGGCTTTTTTCACTTGCTCCCTGGGATAGGACAAGGAGCAATGGATGTAAGTTGCAGCAAAAGAGGTTCTGCCTCAACACAAGGGAGAACTTCTTTACTGTAAGGGTCACAGAGCACTGGCACAGGCTGCCCAGAGAGGCTGTGGAGTCTCCTTCTCTGGAGACTTTGAAGGCCTGTCTGGATGTGTTCTTCTGTGATCTGTGTTAGACAGGGTTGTCCTGCTCTGGCAGGGGCGTTGGACTCTGTGATCTCTTTGGGTCCGTTCCAACCCCTAACATCCTATGATCATCTGGTCCAGTCCTCCTGCCAGAGCAGGATCACCCAGAGCAGATCACACAGGGACACATCCAGACTGTTCTGGAATATCTCCAGAGATAGAGACTTCACAACCTCCCTGGGCAGCCTCCTCCAGTGCTCTGTCACCCTCACAGGGAAAAAATTCTTCCTCAGGTTCACATAGAACCTCCTAAGCCTCAACTTCCACCCACTGCCCCTTGCCCTGGCACTGGGCATCACCCAGCAGAGCCTGGCTCCAGCCTCCTGGCACTTACTCCTTACATATTTGTAAACATGAATGAGGTCACCTCTCAGTCTCCTCCTCTCCAAGCTAACAAGCCCCAGCTCCCTCAGGTGCTCCTCAGAAGGAAGATGTTCAACTTCGCACTCAAGTCGATTGGACAGGGCTGGGTGATAAGCTGGACTGGATGATCCTGGGAGTCTCATTTTACTCCTAACTGAAAGAAGTAGAAGGTTGTGCAAACCTCTAGGAGAAGCTACTTGTGGTATTTCAGGCTTTTCCCATCAGCTGGACCAGCTGTGGAATCACACACATGACACACACACACTGAGGCTGCTGCAGCCACATCTCTCCCTGCTGCACATCCTGGGGCCTCCCTTCTCCTGCTGCTGCCATTTGTTGGATACCACTGAGCTGGCTGAGAAAAAAAAACAAATCCAAGATTAATCCCCAAAAGAGGAAAGGGGGGTGGGGAAAAAAAAGGTTGTTTTTGGCCAGCTTTGCTCTCTGATTGGCTCAGAGGAAGAGTTACAGCCCGTGGGGTTGGGATGGCAAGATGAGAGCAGTCCTGACAAAGGCTGCTGGACCTTGGGAGGGCTGAGTGGGCAGGGAACAGCTGTCAGGCAGACAAGTGGATCACACCTTGAACTTAGGAACACCTAACACAAGGGACAAGAGCAAATGACAGCTTGAATGGAGACTGGAAAAGTAGCTAAGCAGCTGTGCCAACGAAGCATGCACACCCTGGGAGCAGCAGCCTTTAATCATAGGGTGAAGGTCTCAAACCATGTTGCTGGTTTGAGACCTTCAGGTCCCAAACCATGTTGCTGGTTTGAGACCTTCAGGTCCCAAACCATGTTGCTGGTTTGAGACCTTCAGGTCCCAAACCCTGTTGCTGGTTTGAGACCTTCAGGTCCCAAACCCTGTTGCTGGTTTGAGACCTTCAGGTCCCAAACCCTGTTGCTGGTTTGAGA
>WAAF01004559.1:425-33012 GCA_013400475.1 Tricholaema leucomelas
CATCCAGATCATCAATAAAGATACTGAACAGGACCGGGCCCAGCACTGATCCCTGGGGAACAGCACTAGTGACTGGCTGCCAACTGGATGTGGCACCATTCACCACATCTTGGTAAACACAATGACTTTTCTAGTAGAGCTGAATCTTTGAGTTTTATATTTTACCCATAAGATTTGCAAATTTGTGACTACTGCTATAAAATGCTACTTTTCCCATTACGGAAGAGTTTTGAAGCATTTCCTTCAGAGAGCTGAATGTTTGCATGGCGCTTTTTCTGTTTCCACACTAATCAATGGCTATAAATACACAAAATACATGACAAAGGTAGCTTTTGCATGTAATCACTGGCAATATTTGTTACCTTTTTTTTTTTTTCAATAGGCAGAAGGAGAAGAAATGGCCTTTCTTATTTTCAGGCTAAAGACATTTGGGGTGATTATGGAATATTAAAAGAAAACTTGTTAGATTGTTTCAGAATATTGAGCTCTATGGGAGCTGTTGTATTAATAAAAAGTACTACTTTTTCCCCTTATCACACACAGAAACACAGAAAGATAGGGCTTGGAAGGGACCTCTGAAGGTCGTGTAGTTCAATCCCCCTGCTAGAGCAGTAAAAAGAATACAGGAAGAGTTTCATCCTAAACAATAACCCTAGTAAATACACAAAAATACACTAACGTAAAAATACACTAACATTTCATTGTCACTGCTCTGAAACTGCACAGTTTTAAAATAGACCTTTCTACTATCAAGTGTTGAAGCAATCTGTCTTTACTTTCACATCATCACTTCATATGTATTTTAAAAAATAAAATATTTTCAATAGTTCCATCCAATTATTGAAATCTTAGCAAAACGACAGCATAACCAAGGTCCCTCTATCATGTTTTGTGGTGAAATATATCTTTATGGTATATTTAACACATTCTTATTTACAGTGAATTCCAATAACAAGATTGATCTGCCTCAGCAAAAGAAAAGATGAACTTGACTGTGGATAAAAAATGGCCTGTGGTGCCACCTAAGTACATCATTAAGACTTTGGTACAAAACCAAAACTGTTTATTGGATGAAACAAGTACTGAGCAAATAGACCATGATCTGCCTACTTGCAATCATCATAATCTTTGCAGGAAGAAATTTATTATGCTATACTTTATTATGCATCCATTTTTAAGAGGAGTAAGTCACATGCTTCTTTTGCCATGTTAATATTGCGGATGACAATGACTGGTGTTGTACACTCCCCTTGAAAACACATTTTATACAGTGCCAATTAAAGAGGAGATGGGAATGTTGGCAAGAGGATTCTAGCATCTCAGCTAAAGGTCAATATGGCTACTAACCAGCCAGCTTTTATTTAGAAATGGGTTGTATAGTCAGCACTGGGTTCAAGCCCAGCTTCTGCTAAGGGAACTGAATATAGTCTTCTGAATGAGAGCAGGTGCTATCAGAGAAACCATCCTAGTACTGAGGAGACAGCTTAAAATAAAGCATGTCTGTGACCTCATCTAAGTAAACTATTTTTTTTTCTGAGCAGTGTTAATGTTTTGACATTGAACTATTACAATTTAAATATTGATATTGTGTGTTTAACCTCATACACAGACTTAGTAATGTTAGCCTCTATAAGAGTCTGGCTGCTAATGTTAGCTTCTCCTCCTTCCTGTTTTACGGATAGCAAGAAGTCACAACCCTGATCAAAAACTACAACAGCTGAGGTATCTCAGGTGTCTTGTAGCATATAAGGAAAGAAACTTATGGTTTTACAGTTATGCAGAAAAAGGCTGATGATTTTTTTCTACTGTATTTATAGCTTCAATAAATAGTGTTCAAATGACATTTTTCACTTCGCTTTCTTCACATATTACTGTAACAGAGGTATTGAGATATGATTGCTGGCTTTATAAATGCCTTGAGAGCATCTGAATGAGCTAAGTGAGGTTTGTGATAATTTTTAATTTAAGGCTAAATTTCACTCTTACTTCTATCACACATGTTACAAGATGTGACTTTTTTCTTACCTTTCTGGAAGACACTTGTTTAAAGTGATTTTAAAACTTCCTTAGGGCTTGGACCTAGCTTTTATCCAGAAAAATAATGCCATGGCTGCCTGTCTTCATCCACATAATCTCTACCAGCTCTGCAAGTTTTGAAGTACAGAACATCCAAGCAGTGAAGAAAATGAATTTTTCTAGTTATTCGCAACAGGAAACTTCATGCCTCTGTGTAGTGAGTCTACATCAGGGCAGCATACAAAAGCAGTGCATGAAGACCATTGTTTACATGTTCTTGATTGTTTTAACTCTCTGACTAGATGCCTCTTGACCTGTCTTTTTGAGACAGCAAGTAAAAACAGCAGCTAAGTACAATTACCAAGTCCTTGTGACTTCCAGCAAACAGAAGAGAGAGGACAAAGAGGTTCATTGTATATTAATACAAGATTGAATGCTAACACTAAAGTATGTTTTTAAAGTGATTTCTATATGTCTGTATGAGGCATTAAATGTGCAATTCTTTCACAGAACTCTATGTTTATATGAGTTTGTATCCACTGACACAATATAACATTTAATGCTTAGTGATACTTGCACTGCCTGCCTTTAAAAGTGCTTTTTGCAGGAGACCTGATTAGATTCTACAAGTAAATTGGCAACCACAGTTATACACAGGTATTTAGCATCTTTCCAGGTAAGAACAGAGAGTAGCTCTAAGGCAGGTATAAAACGAACATTTGAAATTCTCAGTCTGTGCTTAGTCTGATCATAACAAAGCTGAAAGCCAAACTCAGTCATGAAGAGTAGGTATTCTGGTTTTCCAAATTTACAGAAGACAAGTCTTATATCACTATGAAGGAGTTAACCAATAAATCTTCCATCCTGCAGACTACAATAAATTCTTCTGGAGATCTCCTGTGTGTCACTTACTGCTCAGAATGCAATCTAGCAATGTATAAACTTTGAAAGTTGTAAAAGTCCTAAAGATTAGATTAAACATCCTTAATTTCTTTCTCCCCTCTCCCTCTTCCCTTTCTACCATAACACACCATGCTGCCCTTCCCCCCACCCAAAAAAACCCACACCAAACCAAACCAAACCAACCCAAACTGATATCCTTATGGTGCACCAAGATCGATATGACAGTCAGTATGTATTTTCGCAAATAAGAGTATTTAAAGAAAAGTAATTGAGGTAAGGACCATTCCTCTCTGCAACTCCTAAGGATATTTGAAAGAGAAATGCCTCTGTGATACATATGATGACATTACAATCAGCAGACACAATTTAAAGTATTTTGTTTTCATTATAATGTTTAGGCTAGACAAAAAGACATAGGGCAGCATCTTCCCAAGAAAACAAGGCTTTTCTAAGTGTCACTTTCCTAAAAAGAGTCCCCACAGTGTCACTGTGTTTACTTTCTTTGCATAAAAAAGCTAAACAGTGACAACTTCGGTGCATAAGTTCTTCAACTATTAAGATACTGAATTGTGGTCTTTAATAAACCAGCACTGATTTACTTCACTGCTTCTGTTTGCTTAGTAAAGCTCCACTGACATAGAAGGCACACGTAATTTAATCAGATTGCTTCTTTCATTTGATTTTTATTAATGCAGCAAGCAGATATTGAGCTCAGTGAATTCACTCAGTTCTCATCAGTAGAATACTCCTTCTTCACTCAAACTGGAAACACTTCAAACAACAGAAAAAAATCACAATACTAGTACAGCAGCTTATTTGGAGATGATATTGTCAGGGAGGGGCTGTAGGCCCGAAAAATAGGCATATTTCTAGTCCTCACTTTGTTTTTGCCCTGCCTGGACATGCTTGCTTACCCCAGACAGAGGTGAACACGTTGCAGGCGCATGGGGGGACAATGGGCCTGGCGTCACAATGTCTGGCCTGCTCAGGGCCCAGGTGGTAGACATGTTGCATAAGCTCACACGCTTAGCATGTGGCTTGCTCATGCTCTTCCCATATTTGGGGCTACCGGACCTGTGGACCTTTCCAAATTTGGTACGTCCCTGCCTGCTGCCAGAAGCCTATTGGACAGTGTTATGGCCGACAAACCCATCAATCTCCATACATTGCTAATAAATGGGGCAATCTAAGTAAACAAGGCACCCTCCTTTGCCTTTGGGCCTTGGCTGTGCTTTTGCCTTTTGGCTTTTGCCTTTTGGCTTTTGCCTTTTGGCTTTTGCCTTTCAACACCCTCTTCATTCTCCTCCCGACTGACTTCTGCCTGAGGCCATTGCCTTTGTCCCACGGCAACCTGCATCAATCAGCAGATGATCAAACAAGGCGTTCCCGGCAGCTCGCCACCTTTGCCTGTTGCTTTAGCCTGATCTTTTCAGACAGCACGCCCCAGAACCCAAAGAACTGTTATCNGGGAAATTTTTTTAATATATTAATAAATTATTTAATAATAATCAAATTGGCCTTGGATCTCCCGAAATTCAAATTAAACCCCTTTACAACAGATATAATGTCCATTTCAATGGGACAGGGTCTCCTTTTCCAGTCTTGCATCAAGTATACGCTTTGTGTAATAGAAAACATGATATTGACAGAGCACACTGATTTTTTTTTTTTTAAATTTCTATGGGCCTGTAGCAGATATAACCATTTTGGTTTTGCGTAGGAAAATCCCACTACTGTAGGACTCCACAATATCCAGCTGCCTTCTGCCACTCAGCATCCAGCACAGCCAGCTCTTCTTAGCATTCTCCTTCCATCTGGATATAATACTGTCAAGCTGTCAGATCTGGAGACTTATAGATTTTCTTTCCTTTCATGCTTTGCAGGTCACAACAGTGTTTGCCAGGGTCAAACTTCTGAAAAGGCCCTTGCACTCCTTTCTCTCTACAGAACTGCCTTGGTGACTTTAACAAATGACTTTAAAGTAAAGCTGAGCATCCTTCACTAGAGACATTCAAAACCCACCTGGATGCATTTCTGTGTGACCTACTCCAGCTGATCCTGCAGAGGGATTGGACTAGATGACATTTCCAATGCCTAGCATTCTGTGTGATTCTCTGTGTGTGTGTGATCACATAAGGATAATTCCACTGTGTACCTGTGTTATGCTCTGACGACACTTGCACTTTGTGCAGAGGAGAGTTTTAACTGCAGTAAGTAGCTCAGTGTTAGCTAATGTGGGGTAGCAGACACATGGAGGGGGCAGGGTTTGCTCTTGGAGTGCTGCTCGGGAGATCTCACCAGCGGGAGAGGCGCCTGAAACTCCCCGCGGCCAGGCATGAGACAGCCATCTCTAGCAGCGGCCAGGCTTGTGCTAGGCCAGGAGCATGGCCCGAAACAACCCAAAACACATGGAGAGAGACAGAGAGAAAAAGCAGAGGGAATCAAAAGAATTGCGGTCTCTACCTGGCTGAGGAAGACCATGTTTCTGATCCCATCCAAAATAGAGGTGGGAACTGTTGAAATTGAGCCACCAAAAACTTCTGTAAGTTTTAGTAGTTTTATTTTGGCAAGCAAGAAGCAGCACTGGGCACAGGGGAGTTTATCTCCGCAGCTGCACACCATACACATGTGGTTGCAGGATTTTTATTTCCTGCTCAGATACATATTCATAAAGCAATTTAATACAGATTCTATTAATTCCAGAATCGGTTGCAGTTTTTCCTGGAACTGTTGCGCATGTGTGCGAATCCTCCTGGGGGTTGCTCTGGTGGTCATGAGGCTGAAGTAACTAGTATTTCTCAGGTGGTGTTGTGACTCAACTCTTGCATATTCATGGCCTCACGCTTTACAGTTTCTTATCTACCATGCTTATGGTGTTTTTCTGTTACCGTTTGTCCCTAGCCTTGTTCAGCTAGCCCCGACACACCCCTGCTTTGCTCATGTCCCTCATTGACAGGGGAATATCTTTCACAGCGCCTTCTGTTATTGCTCATAGGTTCCAACGTCTCCAGGTTAGTTAGTCCCAACACACCCCTGTTTTGTTCACCTCCCACATTAACAGGGGGCTATCTCTTCACAGTGCTTTCTGTTATCGCTCGTGAGTTTCAACATCTCCATCTTAGCTCTGACACACCCTGCTCTGCCATTCTCATATTGACATATTTTTGTTTTCTCATATTTTTATATTCTGTTTTGCCCTGTCTCATTCTGATGCCAGCCAAAATAGAGGTGGGAACTCAGTCAGAACTCTCACAGAAGAAAGCAAGAGGGAAGGTTGCACAATACAGGGACGCAGCTGTACAGACTCCAGGCTGCAGGGAATGTCTGTGCATGCTGGGAGTATTAGAGGATAGTTCAATGAACACTTGCATGCAGTGTGAGCAGATTTATAATCTGCTTAGTATGGTGGCAGAGCTTAAGGAACAGGTAGGTAGACTAGGGCAAGTGAAAGGGAAAGAGATTGGCAGAGTTACACCAATCTATCAAGTAGAGAAGCTCAATAGGAGTCAGAGAAACGTCATTCTTCCTATCAACAGGTAAAAAGATATGCTAGATGAGAGAGAATGGAAACAAGTGTCTTCTTGCAGAGGTAATAAAACTTCCTCCCATAGCTCACCACCATCCCAGGTGCCACTTCAAAACATGTATGAGACCCTGGATCCCGAAGGGCAGGAAGAGAACACTGAGGAAAACAATCCATCTGCAGAATCTTCCAATCACACTTTTTCTATTGGGAAGACCACAACCTCTGGTACTAAAAAGAAAAGGAGGGTAGTATGTGCTAGTAGTAGGTGACTCCCTTCAAAGGGGAACAGAGGGTCCTCTGTGTCAATTAGACCCATCCCACAGGAAGGTTTGCTGCCTCCCTGAGGCCCAGGTTCAGGACATCAAGAGAAAGCTACCTGAGCAAATTCAGGCTACTACCTGCTGCTGGTTACTCACACTGGCAGCGATGAGGTTGACAAGAAGAGTACCAATGTAATTAAAAAGGAATTCAGGGCTTTGAGTCATTTAATTGATGGGGCATTCTGGTGGTGTTCTGCTCAGTTCCTCCAGTGGAAAGGATGAATACTGAAAGGAACAGGAGGACCCATGTTACCAATAAATGGCTCAAGGGCTGGTGCAACCAGCAGAGTTTTGTGTTCTTTGATCATGGGGCAACATCTTGCCAACTAGACCCAGATGTGCCCCACCTATCTATAAAGCACAAAAGGACCCAAGCCCATAATTTGGCAGGGCTTTTTGAGAGGCCTTTAAACTAGGTTTGAAGTGGGATGGGGATAAAACCAGGCACTCCAGAGAGGAGAATGAGGGTGTAATCAGGCCTCTTTGTGACAAGCTGGAGGGTGGCACACGATGGCTGGCTGTCTGGGGGTCTAGCAAGGGCCTTCAGCCCATTGCCCAGCAGCATGACAGGAATGCAGCAAAACACTCAAGAGTCTCACAGAGTCTCCCACTCTGTCAGGGTAAAATTGGCATGCTCAGCTTAATTTCTGAAAAGCCTGTACACCGATGCATATAGTATGGGGAATAAACACTTAGAAGTCCAGGTGCACTCAGGGAGTTAATCTGGTGTCAATCACAGAGACCAGGTGGGATAGCTCACATGACTGGAACATGATAATGGATGGCTATGTCCTCTTTAGGGAAGACAGGTCAGTGAAGTGAAGTGGTGGAGTTGCTCTCTATGTGAAGAAGCAACTAGAATGTATTGAGTTCTGCCCAGGGGAGGATAAGTAGCAAGTAGAGAGTGTGTGGGTATTAATCAAGGGGCAGGCTAGCAGGGCTGATACACTTGTGGGTGTTTATTACAGGCTGCCTGAACAGGATGAGGAAGTTGATGAGGCCTTCTACAGACAGCTGTCAACTGCCTCTCAATCACAGACCATGGTTCTCATGGGGGATTTAATTACTCAGACATTTTGCTGGAGGGCCTACTCATCCAGTCAGCCACAGTCCAGGAGGTTCCTCCAGTGCATTGATGATAATTTATTGATGCAAATAGTGGAGGAGTCAACCAGGAGAAGGGCATTGCTGGATCTTATCCTCACAAACAAAGAGGGTCTGGTTGAAGCAGTGAAGACTGAGGGCAGCCTTGGCTGCAGTAATCATGGAGGAGGGCAAATGTCATTCCAGTCTTCAAAAAAAGTAATAAAGAGGACCCAGGTAATTATAGACCACTCAACCTCACCTCTGTCCCCGGAAAGATAATGGAGTGGCTCATCCTCAGTGCTGTGTTTAGCCATATCAAGGACAAGAGGGTCTTTGGGAGCAGTCAGCATGGTTTTACAAAGGGGAAGTCATGTTTGACCAACCTGGTAACCTTCTGTGAGGATATAACCAGGTAGATAGATGATGGAAAAGCAATGGATGTTCTTTACTTTGATTTGAGTAAAGCATTTGACACCTTCTCCCACAGCATCCTCATAGCTGAACTGTGGACATGTGGTCCAGATGATTAAGTAGTGAGGTGGATTGGGAACTGGTTCAAAGAAAGAAGTCAGAGAGTTGTGGTCAATGGAACAGAGTCTAGCTGGAGGCCTGTAATTAGTGGAGTTCCTCAGGGGTCAGTACTGGGACCAGTATTATTCTATGTATTCATTAATGATCTGGATGAGGGCATGGAGTGCTCTGTCAGCAAGTTTGCCAACAACACCAAGATGAGAGGGGTGGTTGACACACTGAAGAGTTGTACTGCCATTCAGAGAGACTCAGACAGGCAGGAGAGTTGGGCAGGGAGAAATACAATAAAGTTCAACTGGGGCAAGTGTAGAGTCATGCACCTGGGAAAAGGTAATCCCATGTAACAGTATAGTTTGGGGAATGACTGGAGATCAGTCAAAGGCAGAAGGACTTGGGAGTCCTGGTAGATGGGAGGTTGACCATGAGCCAGCAGTGTGCTCTTGTCGCAAGGAAGGCCAATGCCATTCTGGGGTATATTAGAAGGGGTGTGGTTAGTAAGTCGAGAGAGGTTTTTTTTCCCCTCTACTCTGCACTGGTGAGGTCTCATCTGGAGTATTGTGTCCAGTTCTGCCCCCCCCAGTCCAAGAAGGACAGGGAGGTGATTGAGAGTCCAGTGCAGAGCCACAAAAATTATGGAGGAAGTTGAACATCTTCCTTATGAGGAGAGACTGAGGGAGCTGGGACTTTTTAGCTTGAAGAAGACTAAGGGGTGACCTCATTAATGTTTATAAATATGTAAGGGGTAAGTGCTAGGATGACAGAGCCAGCCTTTTCTTGGTGATGCCCAGTGACAGGACAAGGGGCAATGGGTGGAAGTTGAGGCATAGGCGGTTCCAGGTGAACCTGAGTAAGATTTTTTTCATTGTGAGGGTGTCAGAGCACTGGAACCAGCTGCCCAGGGAGGTTGTGGATTCTCTCTCTGTCTCAATATTCAAGAACTGTCTGGATGCACTCCAGTGTGATCTGCTCTAGGTGATCNAGTGTGATCTACTCTGGGTGGTCCTGCTCTGGCAGGGGGGCTGAACCAGATGATCTTTCAAGGTCCCTTCCAGCCCTTGACATTCTGTGATTCTACTGACACAAAGCAGAGAGGGACTTGCATCCCATCATCCCATCTAGCACTAGAATATTCTAACGCTGGGTTTTCTGTAGCTCAGTTCAGCAAGTCATTTATCTTCTTTCATTAGTGATTAAAGTGTATCTGTGTAAGTATTTTGCTCTTTAACTTTTGTGGGATTTCTTCCCCCCCCTCCCCCCACTACACAAAAATAACCTATTTCTTCCCCCAGAGAACAAAGAAAATGGATTTTTTTTTTGACCATATGGCTGCTGTGAAGTGGTTTCCCTGGCAACTGTAACCTCCAGAACTTAAAACTTTTTCCCTCTGTGGATATGGTGTTTTTTTTTTTTCTTTCCTCAGTGTTTTGATTTTAGGATCTTGTCATCTTCTCCAAAATCAGTACAGCAGGTGGAACAGAGGTTAACCATGAAGGCCATGAAGTGTCTTAAAGTGTCTGGATTCGTTTGCAGTGTTCACATGGTTACAGCTCTGCAGATGTTTGGCTCAATTTGAAGGACATTTAACAAATCCCTCTTGGAATTAATGTGGTGTTCTTCACACAAACACTCCTGAAAGGTGTCTGCTATGTTTTAGAAAAGCAAAAGACAGCTTGAAAGATGACCTGTGAAGCCAGCAGCACTTTATGTAGGCACAAGCTTATATATGTATGTATGTGAAGCCAGCAAGACCATATAGGCACTCTTGCTTACAAGCAGCTGACTGGATCACATTCTCTCATGGTACAAGGTCTGGAATCACTCTGCAGTCTTCTCCTCACCTGCCCCTGATGATTTCTAGTTACTGCACCTTCATAGAGAAAAGGGAAATGCAAAAAAGCATTTGTTGCTTGCTCCCTTGTTAGGAAGATATGCCTCTCTCTGCAAAATGCTTAGAATCATTAAGATTGGAAAATACCTCTGAGATCTTCAACCCAACACCACCATGACCACCACACCATCTCCCAAAGTGCCACATCTACACATCTTCCTGAACACAAAGTGTTCTACCTTCCCTCTTAAGGAGTAAAGTTGTGGAACACGTAATTTTCTGAAAGCCTTTACCTTTCTTTTAGTTTGAACAATGCAAACCTGGTCTTGTCCTAAATACCCACACAGCCTCCCTCCTGTCACAGAATTGCAGAGTTAACCAGGTTGGAAAAGACCTTTGAGATCATCAAGTCCAACACAAGCTAATCAACTAAACCATGGCACTAAGTGCCTCATCCAGCCTCCTGTTAAACACCTCCAGGGATGGTGACTCCACCACCTCCCTGGGCAGCCCATTCCAATACAATCACTCTTTCTGTGAAGAGCTTCTTCCTAACATCCAGCCTAAGCCTGCCCTGCTGCAGCTTGAGGCTGTGTCCTCTTGTTCTGTCACTGAGTGCCTGGGAGAAGAGACCAACCCCCAGATGGCTACAACCTCCTTTCAGGTAGTTGTAGAGAACAATGAGGTCTGCCCTGAGCCTCCTTTTTCTCCAGGCTGAATACCCCCAGCTCCCTCAGCCTGTCCTCACAGGGCTGTGCTCCACCCCCCCTCACCAGCCTTGATGCCCTTCTCTTGACACATTCAAGCACCTTAACGTCTTTCTTAAACTGAGTGGCCCAGGACTGGACACAGTACTAAAGGTGTGGTCTAACCAGTTCTGAACACAGAGGTGGAATGCCTTCCCTTGTCCCTGGTCAAAGCAGGTTCATCAAAAAAAGAGATCTTAATAGATAAGGTAGTGTGGCTTGTGCCACTGTTGCAGTATGTGACTGTGTTAAGGGTTGCAGAGATGGAAGAGTAAACTGAATTATGTTCTTTAATCATGAAGTCATGCGTATTGGGCTTTAGTCTCTGGAAATGCATTGAGTAGCAGGAGAAAAGTCACCTCTTTACAATATCCTTTCTTGCAGTATACTATAAGCTATATTATTTTGCAGCTTCCTTATCCTGTTTTTGTTACATTAGGAAGAAATTCTTACTGTGAGAGTGGTCAGGCATTGGAACAGGCTGCCCAAGGAGGTGGAGTCATCACTCCTGGAGGTGTTCAGGAAATGCATAGACATGGAAATCTGGGACGTGGTTTGTGGACATGGTGGCATTGGGTTGATAGGTCTTCTTCAGCCATAGTGATTCTATGATTCTAAGTACCACCTCCACAGAGTTGTTCTGTGATTTTTAGTGTGATGGTTTGGGTGTTCCCTGCCCCCCACACACTTTGTAAATCACCCAGGCTAGACTGGTGTGATGGTTAGGGTGTTCCTCACCCCCTCCCCGCCCCACACACACACTTTGGAAATCACCTAGACCAGACTTAGCCAGCTCTGGAAATTTGAATGAAGCTTATATTTACAGCTTAGCAGAATATACAAGCAGATATTTACAGTATATACAGTTATAGACAGAAATATACAAGGTAAAAGGTAACACAGAAGCGCAACAGCCCTCCCAGAAACTTGAGTCCTCAGGAGGGGCTCCCAACTGCNTGAGTTCTCAGGAGGGGCTCCCAACTGCCCTTCCCCCTTCTCCCACCCCTCTACCTTACCCCAGATGTTGCCTTATGCTCCAAGGAAGAATAGAGGGTCAGCCAGGGGGGTTAGGAAGCAGAGTGGATTAATCAGAGAGACGGAAGGTGAGGTTAGAGAGAAATGCAGCTCAAAGCCCAGGCAGTGCCCAAATGCCTTATCTATGTTTTCACTCTTGTTCTTATACCTCTTGGCAAGCCTGTGAGTGAAGTAAATACCACCATTGTTTCCCTTTCACAACCTATAATCTAGTTCTTCTCACCTAAACATTCTAGCTAGCTTCAACCTAGCACATTTCAGTCTTGACTATGTTTTCCTATACAAGAATTAGAAAGATTAAGAAGCTTTAGGAAGTGGGTCAGGACTCCTGTCCCAAAGCAGTCAAGCTATGGAATCAAATTACAGTATCACAGTATCACCAAGGTTGGAAGAGACCTCACAGATCATCAAGTCCAACCCTTCACCACAGAGCTCAAGGCTAGACCATGGCACCAATCCTGCCTTGAACAGCTCCAGGGACGGCGACTCCACCACCTCCCTGGGCAGCCCATTCCAGTGTCCAATGACTCTCTCAGTGAAGAACTTTCTCCTCACCTCAAGCCTAAATTTCCCCTGGCGCAGCTTGAGGCTGTGTCCTCTCGTTCTGGTGCTGGCCACCTGAGAGAAGAGAGCAACCTCCTCCTGGCTACAACCACCGCTCAGGCCCTCAGGTAGTTGTAGACAGCAATAAGGTCACCCCTGAGCCTCCTCTTCTCCAGGCTAAACAATCCCAGCTCTCTCAGCCTCTCCTCATAGGGCTTGTGCTCGAGGCCTCTCACCAGCCTCGTTGCCCTTCTCTGGACACGTTCAAGCATCTCAATGTCCCTCTTAAACTGGGGGGCCCAGAACTGGACACAGTACTCAAGGTGTGGTCTAACCAGTGCAGAGTACAGGGGCAGAATGACCTCCCTGCTCCTGCTGGCCACACCATTCCTGATGCAGGCCAGGATGCCATTGGCTCTCTTGGCCACCTGGGCACACTGCTGGCTCATGTTCAGGTGGGTATCGATCAGCACCCCCAGATCCCTTTCTGTTTGGCAACTTGGGGAAACAAGAACAAAACATGTAATTTTCCCACACTTCCTTATTTTTGTTTTGTAATCTCTTAGTTCTCTTAAGAATGTGTGGTTTGGAAACCACCTGAATTAATCAGTAAGCTGTCAAAAACTCCTAAGTTCTTCCATTCAAATATTAATACTGTTTTTCAAGTTGTTGTTTTTTTTTCTGAGCAGAATAAACAAACCACAAAAAAAACCAAACAAACAACAAACCCACCCAAATCCAGAGAGTCCTGCTGTAAACAAATCCCACAGGCACTCTCATCATTAAACAATAAAGCATACAGGACAATAGCTGCTGGAGCTGAATTTTTTCTTCCAGGATAATAATAAATGCATTCTGTGTCTCTAAGAAGAAGGTTTTTAAAGCACATTTTCTGCTGAGAACTAAATAATTCATCCTCGAAACCCTCTGCTTTCCCTACAGTGTTAAAAGATCACTGGAATAAATAGTTGTAATGTGCTGCTGAACTAGGGACAAAGGTTTAGAAGGCATCACACTGGGTGCCTAGAGTCATTAATTAGAAATCTGAGTCTTCAGTGTTTAACCCTTCAGAAGGATGGTGTTTGGAAGGGACTGCTGGAGTTCAGAGTCCAACACCCAAAAAGAGCAGGATCATTCAGAGCATGTTGCACAGGCTGGCATCCAGGCAGGATTTGAGTGGCTCCCAAGGTGGAGACTCTACCACCTCTCTGAGTAGTCTGGTCCAGTGCACCAGTATCCTCAAAGTGGAGAAGTTCCTCCTCATGTTCAGATGAAACTTCCTCTGTTCAAGTTTGCGTCTGTTACCTTGTGTCCTGTCACTGGGCACCACTGACAAAGGACTGGCCCTGTCCTCCTGACACCCACCCTCTAAGTATCCATAAGCGTTGGTGAGATCACTTCACTTCATCAGCTAAACAGCCAAAAGTCTTTCAGCCTTTCTTCATGAGAGAGGTGTTCTAGTGCCCTAATCATGTTGGTAGCCCTTTAGTGTACCTTCTTTAGCAGTTCCCTGTCCTTGAACAGGGGAGCCCAGAAATGGATCCAGAACTCCGGATGAGGCCTCTTCAGGGCAGGGTAGAGGGAGGAGAACCTCCCTTGACCTACTTGCTACACTCTTTGCTCAGTGTACCCCGAGATGATGTTTGCCTCCTTCGTCACAGGGGCACATGGTTAGCTCATGGTCATCTTCCTGTCCACCAAGACTCACAGGTCTTTGTTCCACAGAGGTGCTCTCCAGCAGGTCACCTCTCACCTGCACTGTTGCAGGGGGTTATTCTTCTCCAGGGACAGGACCTTACACTTGCTTTCACTGAACTTCATGAGGTTCACATGTGTCTAGCTTTCCACCCTGTCTGGGTCATGCTGGATGGCAGTGCAGGCTGATGGTGTGTCAGCCACCCCTGCCGGTTTTGTCATCAGCAAACCTGCCGAGGGTCTACTCCATCCCTTCATCCAGGTTGTTGATGAATATATTAAACAGAGCTAGACCCCATACTGCCCCCCTGGGAACATCACTTGTTGCAGACCTCCAGCTGGATTGTGCCACTGACCACAACCTTCTGAGCTCTGTCCTTCAGCCAGTTCTCAACGCAGACCGAGGTCCATTCATCTCACCCGCACGTCCTGAGCTTGCCTGTTTGGATGCTGTAGGAGACAGTGTCAAGAGCCTTGCTGTTGGGAACAAGAGGAGAAGGCCAAGGCAGACCTCCAGAGCAGTTATATACAGGATTTTGGTAACGAGTTGCATTTTATGGTTAGTGCTTGGATATTTGTTGGAGTTTTTGGGGTCCTTTCTCATTAAATAAAAGCCTAAGCTATCTCTGGATCTTGGCCTAGCTTTTACACCTCTTTCTTGTATCATTTTGAGATGCTGTCCATCTATTTCTTACTCAGGTCTAAGTCATTTGGTGCTTTCTGATGAGTCAGTGGATCATGATTTCTGCCCTTATCCCCATGGACATCAGTGCAGAAGTCAGAACTAGATTTACCTGCTCTGCCTTCCTGTTCATCTGCACAACATCTCTTTAGATGCCACATGTAGTTGTCACTCTGCTTATGACTTCTGAGCTAACACAGAAGTGCTGCTGCTGTCCTCCAAGGAGAAAGTCACAGGATTATCCCAAGAGCTATAAAGGAGCAGTCATTTGATTTAACTTCAGCTACTTAGTATGGAAAAATCTCATCTCAGGGTATAGTTTAATCCTGGATTGACTTTCAGCCAAAAGAAGAAGCTACCTACAGAGACGTAAAGAAGAAGGTGTTAGCCCATATGGTTTTGTGAGGGTGCACCTTCCTGTGAGCTCAAGGAATTAGTTAATTATTGAGACGTTTTATGGAGCTCCCAGGGGAGCAAAACTTCTGGACCGGACTCTTTGGCAGTAACCTGT
Organism: Tricholaema leucomelas; assembly: GCA_013400475.1. Lineage (NCBI taxonomy): Eukaryota > Metazoa > Chordata > Aves > Piciformes > Lybiidae > Tricholaema lacrymosa > Tricholaema leucomelas. The sequence continues at coordinate 15,848 of WAAF01004559.1, forward strand.
TGACATCAGGTGGTTCAGAGCAGGGGCTTGCAGAAGTCACAGGTAGCCTGAAAAGATCTCTGTTGTGGGGTGATTGTGTAGCAACCAGTCAGCCACAGGGTAAGAGCTGATGGGTGGGAACAGGACCAGCTCTGTGTGCTCAGCTTTGTGTGGTGTTTTCTCAAGAGGAAGCTAAGAGGAGAGCAGTTGGGCCCACCAAGGAGAATGTAAGATGCTTTTATTGTTGGGGTTTTTTGTGTTTACACCATATTGCAGCCTTGTGAGATTAGGGAGGTTATCAGAAGAACTTGAGAGCAATAACTTGTTTATCTGTTAACAGCTTGTAGACAAAATTCACAAGTACCAAAATCCTTTGAGCTCAAATCTTTTAGGAAGGAAAAGTCTCATCTGCTTCCAGGAGCTGTCAGGCTTACTGAATGATACATTCAACACAAGAGTTCTCTGGGAGAACAAGCTGAGGAATTAGTCCAGAAATGGTGCTCGTTTATGGCAAGGCATAAATGGAGTTTTGGAGATGGCATCTTCTCTACAGGTGAGAACTGCTATTTTGTGCCCAAGTCTCGCTCAGTGCAAGCTGTAGAGCACGTGCTGGTTTTGTTAATTCAGTTTCTTTTCCAGAGGAAAGATGGATTTGGGTCCCATTAGTATGTGTCCATCTTAAGCAGATGATTGCTGTTCTGATACATTTAATTTCTCACGTTTGATCAATAATATTTTATTCCTCCTCTTGTCATAGTTTCTGGACTCTGACCTGAATCAGTTTGGCCATGCAAAAATACTGGTGTTTACTGTAGCTTAGGATAGGTCAAGAGGCTTTTTTTCTCCATTGTGAAATTAGCAGCAGAGCTCTTTGACACATGGTTTCTAAATGTATTTCTCCATTCTTTGAGTGATCAGACAAAGAGAAGGTTTGGCAGATGTAGGACAAGGTCATCACATGGAAGTAGCTTTGGTGCTAAGGTCTGTCTCTCTGTCCATGGCATTAAGAAGAATTATTCCAAACAGAACCATGGTAGATATTTGTAACCAGCAGTGTTTTGTGGAATACCTTTTCAGTAGAAGGCTGTCGAGTGGAACTGTTCTTGACACTGCCCACCCAGCCCCATTCAAACAGAGTCACCTGCTGCTTTTAAACAAATTCTTGATCTCTTACAGAATGCCAATCACACAACCCTTCGAATTTTCTTCTCATTCTAGCCATTTCTTTCTTGTGTGTTTCTTAGTTGAATATTGAAGCTCTGATAAGGAGCTCTGAATTGCACTGCTGGTGCCTGGTGGTTATGTCAAACTAGGATTCTAGAGCAAGTCTGTAGTTGAGGCATATTTCTGAAACTCATACCAGCATCTACAGCCTTTAAGGCATGCTGAGGTTACTTAAGGGCTTTTAGTCTGTTTGAAAAGAGAAACTGCCTTGGAGCAATTGATCATTTGAATCATAGTATCATAGAATGGTTTAGGTTGGAAGGGACCTCAAGGATCATCCAGCTCCAACCCCCTGCCATAGGCAGGGACACCTCCCACTAGAGCAGGCTGCTCAAGGCCTCATCCAGCCTGGCTTTAAACGCCTCCAGGGAGGAAGCATCCACAACCTCCCTGGGCAACCTGTTCCAGTGTCTTACCACCCTCACTGTAAAGAACTTCCTCCTAACATCCACTCTAAATCTCCCCTCTTCCAGCTTAAACCCATTCCCCCTCGTCCTGACATTACTAGACGTTGTAAATAGTCCCTCCCTAGCCTTCCTGTAGGCTCCCTTTAGATACTGGAAAGCCCGTTTGCCTGCTTGCACTGTGCTTGTGTATAAGCTGGATTGATAAAGTAGCTGAATATTAAGCAGTTTTATCCAGATTTTGTGTATTACTCTAAGGAAATGCCTCTGACCCATTGCAGGAGCACTGTGAAGGTCTGGCTTGTTCTAAGGAGTCAGCACAGAGTTTGTGAAGCAGATACTACTGGAAGTAAACTATTTTTTCTTTTCCACCTTTATCTCTTTACTGATAGTGTCAACAAAATCTCACCTCTTTTCTGTTGTGTTTGATGAAGGACCTGAATAGCCTGGAAATAAGCTTATATCCGAAGGGATGCTTAGCTGGAAGCTAACAAGGCACTGAGATTCAAGCTAAAGTGACTGGATCATAGAATCAACCAGGTTGGAAGAGACTTCAAGCTCATCCAGTCCAACCTATCACCCAGCCCTATCCAGTCAACTAGACCATGGCACTAAGTGCCTCACCCAGTCTTTTCTTTGAGTGCAGCCACATGCCATACCTCATTTTTCACTTCTATTATGTGTTCTACTACTTGTAGTATTTCTGTGGTGGACCTGAATCCATGGATTGTGAGCACCAAGTTCAACACTGCAGTGAAAAAAAAGTGTGTGAAATGGGAGGTGAGCTGTCTCCTTCGGTTTGATATTTGGCTTGAAGCCCTCAACATCTACAAAGGAGGAAGCTTCAAATACTACTCGGAGTTGGCTGGAATTTTGTCCCCAGATGCACTGACTAATGGAAAATTCAGATGTTGCAGCTTGGGAATGGGATAAATGGAGAGAGAGGCTGCTCAGAGGTTCATTAAGCCTTTCACAGACTGCAATCTAGTTCTTCTCTGACTTAGAATGTTTCCAGGGATGGGGCCTCCACCACTTCCTTGTGCAACCTGCTCCATTGTTCCACCACCCTCAGTGTGAAGAACTTAGTCCATTTTCAAACGACTGCCCCTTGTCCTAGTGCTACAAGCCTTTGTCAGCAGTCCCTCCTCAACTTTCTTGCAGGCCCCCTTCAGACACTAGAAGGCTGCTCTAAGGTCTCCCCAGAGTCTTCTCTTCTCCAGACTGAACAACCCCAACTCTTTCAGCCTTTTCTTATAGCAGAGGTCAAGGTTCTAATTTGAATTCCCAGAGACTCAAATATATTTGATAGAACCAAGAACAATTTTTTAGAGTGCCCTTCCCTCTTCCCCCTTTTTTCCCAAAAGAAAGGAATTAGATGCAGAGAGAGGAAAAGGTAAGCACACCCAAATAAATAATCTCACTCGGACTTGGAAGTTAAAAAGAAGAAAAGTTAAACAATAAATTAAAAAGGTATCTGAGGTGGGGAAGTTACAAAGGTATAGGGAAGGGAAAACAAATCCAAAATGTGTAAATACAACCAGATTTTGGGGGTGAGGGTTTGTCTGCCTCGTGGGTGATGGCCACGTGGCAAGAACCAGGAACAGGACGGTGATGCTGGTAAGCAGGGAGGCAGAGAGTGCAGAGAGAGAGAACAGGCAGTCCTCCTGCATTCATGGATCTTTAGACAGGCAAGGGGAGTGGGCTAACCATCACCCGGTGGTGTTCAGACCCACCCTTGGGGAGGGGTCAAGACCACCTAGGGTCAGGTTCAAGGTCACTCCCCCTGGAGGGTTAACCCTGTACACAGAGGTGCTCCAGTCCTCTGTGGTGGTAGGCCTGATAGGGCAAACATGGGCTTATCCATGTTTGCAAGCCCAGATGTGTTTCCCTGTCACCCCTCCTTCTGTGCTAGGGGAAGCAACTGTGGGAGGGGAGGGTGAAAGCCCTGGCTTTGTCTAATATGGTGAAGCCTGGCAAAGTGCCACTCTGGCTAATCTGTGTCCAGTGCCCCATTAGTCTTGGGCTGGATACCGATAAAAGGGATAAGCAGGTAGCATAGGGCTGCTGCTGCCTCATTTTGCCTCCTGAATTTGCCTGGAGAGCTTACCAGGACCAGGCTCTAAATGCCTGCACGCAGTTGGCCTGCATAGCCAGCGAGACATTGTGCTGAGACTGCACATCGCAGGACATCCTGCCTGCACCTGAAAGCCTCCTGCCAAGATGAGAAGTACTGAAGATATACAGATAATTTAGAGGAGCCAGGAGACAAGGTCAGAGAGTGTCTGCCTCCTTTCCCCAGAAGTCTGGGAAGAATCAAGTCTCAGAAGCCAACAAGGCAGAGGTCCCTGCAAGCATTTGGGTACTGTCTGGGGCTATGGCTGGCCCTGTGAGTCTGCAATAATAGTTTTGTGAGTAAATACTTAAAAGCCTCTTCCAGTATAATGTTTGTGTTTGCCACTTAAAGAAGTGCTCTAGTTTTGCCTGTCCCTGCGTGTATAAATTTCCAACCTGTGCATTTTTGAACCTGTGAATAAGTTTTCTGGCGAGTTTTAATGTTACTTAAGGGCAACGAGGCCAGTGAGAGGCCTCAAGCACAAGCCCTACGAGGAGAGGCTGAGGGCGCTGGGGGTGTTTAGCCTGGAGAAGAGGAGGCTCAGCGGAGACCTTGTTGCTATCTGCAACTACCTGAGGGGTGGGTGTAGCCAGGAGGAGGTTGCTCTCTTCTCTCAGGCAGCCAGCACCAGAACAAGAGGACACAGCCTCAAGCTACACCAAGGGAAATTTAGCCTTGAGGTGAGGAGAAAGTTCTTCACTGAGAGAGTCATTGGCTACTGGAATGGGCTGCCCAGGGAGGTGGTGGAGTCGCCGTCCCTGGAGCTGTTCAAGGCAGGATTGGACGTGGCACTTGGTGCCATGGTCTAGCCTTGAGCTCTGTGGTAAAGGGTTGGACTTGATGATCTGTGAGGTCTCTTCCAACCCTGATGATACTGTGATACTGTGATAAACAGTTTTCATAGTTACTAGCGATCATCATCTGGATATCAAAATGAATACAGGTTATTAATGTTGCGTAATCCGTCACACCCTCTGATCATTTTGTTGCCCTCCTGAACTCCGTCTCTAACAGGTCTATGTCTTCCTTGTGTTGAGGGCTCCAGAGGTGGACACAATAATCCAGGTGAGATCTCACTGTGGCAGAGTCACCTCCCTAAATGTGCTGCCCGTGCTTCAATGTCCTGTCCTTAAGATTTGTGCTTGGATTAAGTCAAGGTGGTGACTCTTGTTAAAGAGATGCTGACCCCATCAGAGATGAGCTGTTGGTGTGGTGGGGAAGTACAGCTTTCCAAAAAAATTATTCAGTGTCCCTTGACTGAATGAGGCTGATTCAACTGAGTGAAATTTAATTTGTGTCATCTGGCAGTTGATCAAAAAGCCAGAAGCTGCCTCTAAGCCAGCAACTTTTGGCAGAGGAGTGCTGCTGAAAAGGAAGGATTAAATGCTTCGGTCTAAAGGGAGTGGGGTACTTTGGTAGCACTTGTACCACTGTTCTTGTAGGCCTTTCTGCAGAGAAGGACACCAAGCTCACAGTCATCAAGTCCAACCATTAAGCCAGCACTGACAAGTTCACCACTAAAACATGTCCTATAGTGCCACATCTGCATGGGTTTTGAAGAGGTCCAAGGGTGGTGACTCCACCTCCCTGGGCATCCTGTTCCAGAGTTTAATCATTCTTTAAGTTAAGACCTTTTTCCTAATATCCAGCCTAAACCTCGCCTGGTGCAATTTGGGGCTGTTTCCTGTCATCCCGAGGCTTGTTCTAGGAAGATGAGACCAACCCCCACCTCCCTGCAACCTCCGTTCACAGAGTTGTAGAGAGCCATGAGGTCTTCTCTGAGCCTCCTTTGCTCCAGGCTGAACAACCCTAGGTGCCTCAGCTGCTCCTGATAGGACTTATACTCCTTCCACAGAGATTCTGCATCATGCTAAGCTAAACCATTATATTTAATGTATTTATATATATATTTTTTTTTCCTGTGCTAAGTTTAAAATGTGATTTAGAAACAGGATGAAAATGCAGAGGGAATTGAAGGAAAAATAAATAATGACTGGAATGATTTCCAGTCTCACCATCCATTTTATTAGCTGTCAGCCTCTTTGTCAGCTTGTCGGTGCAGATGATGTTTTCTGCTTTTCCATTTACTCACATATTTAAATTGATCAATATTTGTATTGTGCTTGCTGACATCATCTTATCATTTATACTCTTCCACAAGTGTGAGCTCCATTGCTGTGTATCGATTCTGACTCTGCTCAGAAGCAGAGAGGAGTTGTTCTTTCTGCCCAGGTTGACCTTTAGTGCAGTTTAAATATCATCTCCGTAAACTGATGGCAACAGAGGGGAAAAAAGGAAACTAGGGGCCAGTTTTTCCGTTTGCATGTGTTACAGAAATGCCAGTGTCCCACTGTGCAAGAGGCAACACAGCAGAGAAGCAATGGCCTAAGCTATTTCATGAGAAATCGGAGCCTCCCCTCTTTGTCTTCATTGTGCAGATGGTATTGATTCTGATCCAAAGCTTCCAGTGAGAAAGAAACCCAACATGCCTGACCAGTGCTGTCAATCCTTCCCTCTGTTTCCTTCTCCACCTTCACTTTTCTAATTCAGACTCTTCATTGCTATGTTTTTTCCCCATCCTGTGCAGGCATTGAAAGCTGGACACAGACAGTGGTCCTCTGTTTGCCCCTTTTTTAATGGAGAAAAGGAAGCTGAGGGGATACTTTCTCAGTCTGCACAGTTCCCTGAAAGGAGGTTGGAGCCACGTCGGGGTTGGTCTTTTCTCCTTAGTAAAAAGCAACAGGAGAGGAATGGCCTCAAGTTGTCCCAGGGGAGGTTTAGGGTGAGTACTAGAAAAAATTTCTTCCCTGGAGGGGTTCTCAAACCCTGTCACAGGCTCCCAAGGGAGGCAGTTGGCTCCCCATCCCTGGAGGTGTTTCAGAGAGGCAAAGATGTGGTGCAAAAGGGCTGTGGTTTAGCACCAGACTTTGTAGAATTAGGTACTGGTCGGATTGGATGATCTTAAAGGTCTTTTCCAACCAAAACAATAGTGTGATTTTTCTGATTGCTTTTCCAAAGTGAAGACCTCCCAGGACCTTGTTTGGAATATGATTTCTCTCCAGATGTAGACTGTCTTAATTTGTGATGTTTGAGGAAGCAGTGTATGTTATGTAAGATGCTTTTTTCCTGAAAGACACTCCACTGTCCCCTGCAGTTTCCCCACTAACAACATCCAAAAATACCTCAGAAATAAAGCTAAGTTTCCTATCCCTCTTTTTGCCTCTTCCAGCACACATTCACATAGCTGAGTTAAGGACCAGCTCAGCAGCCACAGCAGACTTGTTTATGCTGTGAAGGGCTGTCTGTGTATTCGTTTCCAGAGCCAACTGCAACCTAAAGAACAAATTTGCCAGGCTGCAGCTGGAGCACTGCAAACAATCCCTGACATTTGGAGAAAGTTTAAATTAACATATGTTAGAGCAAGCAGCAAGGAAACAGCTGGGAAATATGACAGCTGCTCTCCATAAATAATGTTACATTAGCAGCACCTATATTTATATGGCATTTTATTGGGTAAAGATGCAAATAAGTATTTCTGTTACTCAACAACGTGACCACACTGTAGGAAGAGCCTTGGCTGTCTTTGTTGTGCTCCATGTGCTGTATGAACAGCCTGAGATCTTTCCAAGCTGACACCTGAAAACCAAAAGCTTAAGCGTCGATTCATTTTTAAGCAATGAAGTGCTCTCAAAAGTTCAGAAAGCTTACTCTTCTTTCTCAACACAGGAGGGTTAAAATGAGCTGCTTTTTTTTTTCCTTCCAGACATGATGTTGGTGGACTCCAGATTGGTGTATGGTTGGTTTGGTTTTTTTTCTTCTTTGGTAGAGCCGTCTAAAATGGGAAGGAGGCACTCACTAGTCTGTAGACAGAACATTTTCTAGTTATTCACAGAATCACAGAATGTTAGGGGTCGAAAAGGACCTCAAAAGATCATCCAGTCCCAACCTCCTTGCCAGAGCACGATCACCTAGGGCAGGACGCACAGAAACACATCCAGGTGGGTTTTGAATGTCTCCAGGGAAGGAGACTCCACAATTTCTCTGGGCAGCCTGCTCCAGGGGTTTGACACCCCCAGAGGGAAAAAGTTTTTCCTTGTGTGCATGTGGAACCTCCTCTGCTCCAGCTTGCACTCATTGCCCCATGTCCTATCATTGAACATCACTGAGAAGAGCCTGGTTCCATCCTCCTGACACTGCCCTTTACATCTTTACAAACATGAATGTGGTCACCCCTCAGGCTTCTCTTCTCCAAGCTAAGGCGTCCCAGCTCCCTCAGCCTTTCCTCATTGGTACTGAGTCTTAATCTTTGTGATTCTTTCTTCCTTCCTGAAGTGCTAATATGCAAGCTTGACAGTTTTCCTCACAATATCTGTTATATGAAGGGAAATTAATTTATGAGAGGATTCTATGAAGCAAGTGGAAAGAGTTTTGATTGTGCTTCAGAACTGAATCCCTCTGGCTTGTTGCCTCAGCTCATCTCTGAACATATCAGTAGCAAGTTTCAGAGCAGTAAGAAAAGGGAATCCTTTCCCTAACCCCCAGCACTGACCCATGGCATGTTGTGTTGATGTGAATTCTTAGTTACTTGGAGATCTTTGCTTTAGACTCTACATCAATATCCTTAGGAGTAATGGTATTAAATATTGGTGGTAGGGCACAGTAATTGTAGTATAGCTGAGGATGAGTCTTTGGGGCTCACTTTGTAAATTCTGAACATCTTTGAGTGTAAGTTTTGAAATAAAAGTAGTGGTGACCACTTGGCTCAAATGAGAGAAACTGGCAACAGAAGGTTCAGAGTTCAGGGTTTGAGGTATAATTCATAGATTCATAGAATGGTTTTGATTGGAAGGCACCTTGAAGATCAGTCAGTTCCAATGCCCCTGCCATAGCCAGGGACACTTCCTACTAGAGCAGCTTGCTTGAGGTCCCATCCAACCTGGCCTTGAACACCTCCAGGGAGGGCACATCCACAACCTCCCTGGGTGACCTGTGCCAGTGTCTCACCACCCTCACTGGAAAGAATTTCTTCCTAATCTCCAGTCTACATCTGCCGCCTTCAGGCCTCAATCCGTTCCATCTTGTCCTATCACTACGATGTCTGCAGGATGTTGGATTCAGGGTTCGACTGCGGCAAAATCTGTCTGCTGATTACAGACCTGTGATAAATGAACTTAATAACTGATTATAGAAGATCTGTCTAAAATAATAAGAGTAGTTACTGACTACTGCAGTCTGTTTTTACAGCGAATATTGAGTTAGCACAAAGGTTTAATATGAATTTCTTCCAAGTTTTCTAGCTAACATCTTTTCAGGTAAATAATTCTCCTGGGCAACTATATAAATAATAATTGATCTTCTCTAAGAGTGATCAGACCTGTAGAAGCAGCAAGGAGGAAAACTTCTGCTGCATCAGTTATCCACTGGGCATTTTTCACTGGAGAGTGGAGATAAGCACTGCCTTCATAAATATTTATCCAGGAATTTCAGCATCTGAAGAGAGTTGACAATCTTACTTAGGAAAATAGTGGTTTCTTTGTAAAGCTAGATAGTGCTTTATGGATTGTAAATACAAGGGCTTATATTGGCAGTGGCTTCTGCTAAAGACAACATTCACTGGGAATATATGGAGCTTGCAAGCAAACAGCTGAATGAAAAAGAGTCTTTTTATCATCAGCATATTGCTTTTAAATAGCTCTAATACAGATAGAAGGGACATTAAGAGACCTATTTAATTCAGGCCCTTTGCCAGGAATGGGCAATGATGTTGTTTACAGTTTTATTAATACTGAATAAAGTGAAATTATATTCAATATGAGCATCTGGAGAAAACATGGCTTACAGAAAGGTCAGGTGGTTGTGAAAGGCTGCCTGGGTTCTGCAAAACGCAGAAGCTGAAGGTCTAATCTGGAGAACCACAGGAAAAGTGCCAGCAGAGAATGGAGTTGAGTCTGATCCTTTCTCAAACTGCTGGATCCCATTCCTTGCCATGCAGATTGTTATATGTGCTGCTTCTTTCCTTGCCATGCAGATTGTTATATGTGCTGCTTCTTTCCTTGCCATGCTGATTGTTATATGCGCTGCTGCTTTCCTTGCCATGCTGATTGTTATATGTGCTGCTGCTTTCCTTGCCATGCTGATTGTTATATGTGCTGCTTCTCTTTACGCTGAGCAAAGGCTGCTGGGGAGGAAGTGGAAGCCAGGGAAAAAAATAATTGCAAGTTGAAACCCAAAATTGGCATACCTGACCCAAAATCACTTAGAGGCAATTTGCCATGCCTTCTGCTAAGATAAGTGAGGAGCCATTTAAAGTAACCAATTCGTGGCAGCAATGACATAAATTTGCAAAGCCGTACCAAGTTGCTGCAGTTACTGGGGAGGAACAAATTGGTTCATTTGTCGTTGAAGAGAGGCTTTTCTCCTTGTGAGATTTCTTTTCTCTGGTCCTTGTGCAGTAAAAAAACATTGCCACCCATCCTCAGAGTCCTGTGAGCTTTGGAAAAGCGGGCAGTTTGAACTAGTTTGGCAGGTGGTGGGGCACAGACATCACAGAATCGTTTTGGTTGGCAAAGATCTTTAAGATCATCAAGTCCCACCCTTGTCTAACTATCATGCAGAATTAAGCCTTCAACTTTGAAACTTGGAGAGGGAAGGCAACCCAGGATTGTGAAAGGTTGTATGAGAAGCTGATTTTACTGATGTAGGTCTCCAGCACTGGTAGCTGATTTTACTGATGTAGGTCTCCAGCATTGGTATATAGTTTACATTTTTATGAACCTATGGGAAAAAAATATATATACACACACATTATTCTAAATCTGTTTTATTATTTACTAACAGTTTGTGTTGATTTTCAGTGAGTTTTTCAATTGTGGTAAAAATCATACTAGAGGAAAAAAATTTACTTAGGATTTCTTCCAACAATCATCCATCACCATGATCTGTTCTGTCCTTCTCATTACCTTCTCCCATTTAAGGACACAATTCCTAGAAGTTTGGCTTTGATACTAAATTCTGTTGGGCTTTGATATTAAATCCTGTCTTTAAGAGTTTATTACAGTCAATGACCACATCACAGGCTGAATTCCTGTGTGTAAATATGTTCTAGAAGAATAAGCCTAAGTGAGTAGAAAATACAGTGAAGCCTTCATGGAGTAAATATAAAAATACATAGCATGGGGTTTGATATTTTGATTTGAGAGATGTGTGGCTCTAATACTGCCTTTATTCATGACATAAGAGTATTATTTTGTTGCATTTAATCTCCTGTATTCAAGCTAACAGTCCTGATCCTCTCTTCTGCATTTAAATAACTTTTCCGTTAAGCCAATCTGGTATCACTGCAGAGGGACAGGAATGATACAAATGAGGGTGGACTATCAAGGTTGACAAGTGTCTCATAGAATGAAATAAGGAGCAAGTGGAGCATGTTTCTCCAGAGTCTGTTTAATGCCAGCACACACAGATCCTAAATGTGAGGGTGAGCTTCACGCACAGGCAATATTGATGGGCTCCTTTCTCGCAGTTATTTTGTGCCTAAAAGTGGCAGTATCCAAGCTTCCTGTTTGTTTTGTGATAGATCTGCAGAGAAATGGCTTGTCCACTAACACAGTGCCAGTGAGATCACTCTTCTGCTTGGCAATCCATTCTGTGACTGTCCAAATCACGATCTCAATTAGGCAGACACAGCTGGGTTGCAGCACAGGGCTTTTTCCCACAACAGGACTAATGGAACATCCAATCTGTCTTTTTATGTTTAGCATCCTGAAGAGAGGTTCTCCTTTCTTAGGAAGAAATGTTAGAAATAATCTCAGGCTCACATATCCTGAGAAGGAAGCCCAGTTTCTCATCATGCCATTAAATAAACTTCAGCTGCTCCCTATTCCCCCCAGGCTGAGTAAATGAAAAGTGAAAACAATTACAATTGTGGGCAGTCATCATTTGAGATTTGTTTCCCTTTCTACCCATTTAAGCATGTCATTTTCTCTTTAGCTCTCATCATCTTGGATTTCCTTAATTACTGTGCCATTAGTATCCATTCTTCTTGGTTTCAAACCCCTCCTTGCTAAATTTTTAGTGGTATTTCTTTCAGAACACAATTTTCTATGTCTTTTAGAATTACTAAATGAAGCTGTTGTCAGTAATGATCAGATCAAAAGAGCACAGCGACCTGCATGATACTTGTGATATTGCACTTACTATGGCAAATGCTGATGATGTTTAAGGTGCTTATTATCTACCAGGACTGCTTGTTCTTTCCAAGATGCCACTTTCCGGCACGCTCACAGCAAAGATGTTTTTCCTTATGTGGAGGTGAAACCTCCTGGGTTTCAGTTTGTGCCTCTTGCCCCTTTTCGGTGGTGCCCAGTGATAGGATAAGAGGCCAGTCCCATACTCATAACTTCCACCCTGTAGATCTTGCTGAGCATTGATCAGATCCCCTCTCAGGCTGCTCTTCTCCAGGCTCAACAGCCCCTGGTCTCTCAGCCTTTCCTCCTCATAGGGATGCTTCAGGCCCCTCAGCATCTTTATGGACTCCACTGGGACTCTCTTGAGTAGTTCCCTGTCTCTCTTGAACTGGGGATTCTGGAACTGGACACAATACTTCAGATATGGCCTCATAAGGGTAAGGGGGAAGGAGAACTGTCTTAAACCTGTTGGTCACACTCTTCTTAATGCACCCCAAGAGACCATTGGTGGTTTTGACCACATGATCGCACTGCTGGCTCATGGTGAACTTGTCTATCAGGATTCCCAGGTGGTTCTTCATGAAGCTGCTTTCCAGTAGGACACCTCCTCACCTGTATTGGTGTAGGAAGTTCTTCCTTCCAAGGTGCAAGACCCTACACTTGCCCTTGTTGAACTTCATGAGGTTCCCCTCTGCCCGGCTCTCGAGGCTGTTCAGGTTTCACTGGATGGCAGCACAGCCTGATGGGTTGTCATCCATTCCTCTCAGTTTAATGTCATCAGCTGAGGCTCCACAAGAATATTTCAGGTATGTGTTTCAGCATTCAAACCAGATACTTTCAAAGGACGTTATCTTTGCAGCCATATATTGTGCTTGCTTCAACTGACTGCTTTTGCTCACGAGCAGGCCAGAAGGCTTGGTGCTGGTCCCGTAGCTGGAGCACACCGATACATTCATGCAGCACAACCAGCTAAGTGGGAAGCTGCATCTTGCATCTCCTCATAAGAGATGCTCCAGTCCTCCCATGAACTTTGTACTTGCTGTTTTGCTATGGTAGTTCAACTGTGACAGATTTGTTACCCAAACCCAGTAATTGCTTGCTGTCGAGCTGGAAAGTAGGCTACCTTGATTCACTGAATATAACAAGTGGTGTAATTTGATGAGGCCTCTTTGTCCTGGTAAAAATTCGGACTACTTAGCTCCCATAAAAAAGTTCCTCTTTAGTCCTTGCTGTGTGTTAGTGTGGTGCAAAGGCAAATGTCTCCTCTTGCTTCAGTACAGCATGATGACTTTCCCTTTGATTTCAAAGTATTTTGAAGGACAGCTGTTAAAAAATGACCTAACACCTTGTGCTGGAAATAGGTATGATTTCTTTAATAAGTGTTGCTTTGTAAGCAGAACCTGGTTTTTAAAAGCCACTCTTCCTATGGGTTTGTGCTGTGTGTCCCTTGGTTGCTTCCTGCTGCCAGTTGCAAGCAGCGTCCTCCAGTTGTCTTGTTATTCCCTGACAATCTCCCTCTCACAGTAAGCCTATCTGTCTCCAGCATCCCCGCTTTCTTTGGCTGGACAGACTGCTGCAGCTCCCATCTCTGGGATTGGGAAAAGATCTTTCCCTCAGCTGGGGCACTCATTTGGACCTCTTTTCAGCAGGCAACTGTTTTCATGATATTTGCAGTGGTTTCACGCCTCCAAAAGCTCTGCCTTTGGAAGAGTGACCGAGAAGTCCAAGGGCAATTAAGGAAGATAGCCATGTGGACAGGCTGCGGAGATTCCATCTCATCAGGACAGTGGTGAAAATAATATGATTCCAAATGAATTTGGGGCAGGGGAGAACTGGAAATGATTATGTTAGAAATTTTCTTACTGTTGTTGTGAAAATTAGATCTGTCTTAGACTTGCTTGTGGACATCACAATTTTTTTAGTTACTTACTGGTGAGGATAAATGTAAAATCTTTTGTTGATTAAAGAGCTGTTGTGAACCTATTTTGAGTGAATGATAATGAAGATTTTTCACTTTGCTTGTCTTTGAATGTTCATAGAATCATAAGATCATGGAATGTGTTGGGTTGGAGGGGACCCTTATAGGTCATTTAGTCCAACCCTGCCTGCAGTAAGCAGGGACATCTGCAACTAGAGCTAGTGCCTCTTTGATATCCCCGTGAAAAACACACAGTGTCATTATCTCTGCTGTAGGAGGAAAAACCCAGCACTTGAAAGAGTAAAGGGATGTAATCCTCTCTCTTGGCCACACTCCTCTTGATGCAGCCCAGGACATGGCTGCCTTCTGGGTTGCATGAGGGCACTGACAGCTCAGGGTGAGCTTTTCAAGTGTTTTTCTTTAGGGCTACTCTCAACCCACTCTGCATCCAACCTGGATTTGTGCCCCACTCAGAGTCAGGACCTTGCATTTTGACAACCTCATGCAGTTGTTGCTGGCCCACTTCTGAAGCCTGTTGAGATCCTTCTGGATGATGTCCTTGCCCTCAAGTGAGTCTAGGATGCCACACAACCTGGTGCCATCAGCAAACTTGCTGAGGGTACATGAGTCAAGAGGAGTGTGACTCAAAAGAAATGTTTCCATCCAGTTTTCCAACCAGTTAAAACAACTGGTAGTGCCCTGCAATCTCATTAGCTGCAGTGAGAGCCCTCCAGGTCCTCTGAAGAGCAACTGTCTGTTGCTACAAAAGAATATTAGGTGGAATGGATATTTTTTTGTTGCATGGGAAAGGTGAAACAACCTTCTCAATATACTATGGTGGGGGGGGAAGTTGAAATTCACAAAGCAGAGAATTATGAGCTTGGGTTTTATAAGCTCTGAAAGGTCAGGAGGGTAAGCAGATGGCTAGCTGTAGAATTTATTGCTCTTTTAGCAATTGTTTTGATATTCCAGGTGAAACCTTGCAAGCTTATGAGACTGTAAAATTCTACAACTCTGCATTAGAGTGAGGATTATACCCATCATATGCATATGATTTTAGAGCTCAATCTATCACCCATTTATTAGCTGGCAAAACCTCACAGGCTTTGGAGTGATTAATACCTTCAACTACAGTTTTTACTGTAGTGCAATAAGGCATCCCTGGTTTTGTCCATTTTGCCTTGGTTTCCTTTAGCAAAATAACACAAAGAAGCTTATGGTGATGAACTGACACTCTGGTAATGCTGAGTGACTTTCCAGCAGCATCTCAGTACTCCAAACTGAGATGATTTTCTAGGATGTGTAAAATAATTACTTATTCAACGAGGCTGGGGTCAGGTGGGGATCATGCTATTCTTGCCTGCAACGAATGATGGGTCAAGAGGAAATGAGCAAGGGAGGTTCAGGTTGGATATCAGGCAAAATTTCTTCCCAGATATGGTTCCTAGGCACTGGACCAGGCTGCCCAGGGAGGTGGTAGAGTCACTGTCCCTGGAGGTACTTAAAGGATGCATGAGTGTGGTGCTGAGGGACATGGTTTGGTGGTGGTGGCTTAGCAGTAGTGATGGGATTGAGATCTCTGGGTGAGTGGTTGGACTTGATGAGCTCAAAGGTCTCTTCCAACATCAACAGTTCTATGGGTCTGTGATTATTTTTCACATATAACAAGTTACCCTTAGCATGTCCAGTACTGTCAGTGTCTTGATGCGGTACCCTGAGGGTCACAACATCAGTATGTAAGTGTCAGTACAAGGTTCATGGCTCACCAGCATCTATACTGCAGACAAGAGTGATACCAAACTGTTACTTAGTAGCCATGTAAAAGGTAGTCCCCTCTCTTTAAATGTGTTGTGTTCCACTGGGTGACATTTCATGTGTCTCGAGGCATATTTGTGAAGTTGATGTCTAACCATATAAACAACCTCTGAAGCTATGCACAGGAATCAAGCTACTCTTCTGGGCTTGCAGCAATAGATTCAGTGGAGGTAAACACAAGAACACAATGGCTTTGATTGGGAAACCCTCTATGACAGACCCACCTCCTTCTTCTTCTGACTTGATCATAGAATCAGATAGGGTTGGAAGGGACTACAAGGATCATCTAGTTCCAACCCCCCTGCCATGGACAGGGACACCCTACCCTAGATCAGGCTGGCCACAGCCTCATTCAGCCTGGCCTTAAACACCCCCAGGCATGGGGCCTCAACCACCTCCTTGAGCAACCCATTCCAGGCTCTCACCACTCTCATGCTGAACAACTTCCTCCTCACATCCAGTCTGAATCTCCCCACCTCCAGCTTTGCTCCATTGCCTCTAGTCCTGTCGCTACCTAATAGCGTAAGAAGTCCCTCCCCAGCTTTTTTGTAGGCTCTTTTCAGATACTGGAAGGCCACAATAAGGTCACCTGGGAGCCTCCTCTTCTCCAGACTGAACAGCCCCAACTCTCAGCCTGTCATCACAGGAGAGGTGCTCCAGCCCTCTGATCATCCTCATGGCCCTTCTCTGGACATGCTGCAGCATGTCCACATCCCCATTGTAATAGGGGCTCTAGAACTGGATGCAGTACTCCAGGTGAGGTTTCACCAGAGTGGAGTAGAGGGGGAGAATCACCTTCCTGGCCCTGCTGGCCACACTTCTCCTGATGCAGCCCAGGATCTGGTTGGCCCTCTGGGCTGCCAGTGCACACTGCTGGCTCATGTTGAGCTTCTCGTCCAGCAGCACCCACAAGTCCCTCTGCTCAGGGCTGCTCTCCAGCCAGTCACTGCCCAGCCTGGATTTGTGCTTGGGATTGCCTTGACCCAGATACAGGACCTTGTACTTGATATTGTTGAACGTCATGAGGTTGGCTTGTGCCCACTTCTCCAACCTGTCCAGGATCCTCTGGATGGACCCCTTCCCTCCAACGTGTCTGCTGTTGTCAGCAAACCTGCTGAGGGTGTGCTCCATGCTACTGTCCATGTCACTGATAAAGATACAGAACAAGGCTGGTCCCAGGACTGATCCCTGAGAGACTCTGCTTGTCACTGGCCTCAACTTGGATATGGAGCCATTGACAGCCACTGTTTGGATGCAGCCACCAAGCCAGTTCTTTATCCATCTCGTGGTCCACCCATCAAACCCATGTGTCACCAGCTTAGAGACCAGGATGTGGTGCAGGATGGTGTCAAAGGCATTGCTTGGGTCCAGGTAAATGACATCAGTTGCTCACCCCTTATCTATAAATGTTGTGATCTGTTCATAGTAGACCACCAGCTTTGTCAGGCAGATTTGCCCTTGGTGATGACCTTAGAGGACTTTTCCAACACAAACAATTGGTGCAGGAGGGAAACTATGATGTCGTC
>WAAF01004563.1:29110-43570 GCA_013400475.1 Tricholaema leucomelas
ATTTCTGACTCCCAATAGTTAATTCCTTTACACTTTGGGTTCTGACCCTCAGATTTCTGACTCCCATTTTGCTTCATGTTTGCACTTTGGGTTCTGACCTTCACATTTCTGACCCCCATTTTGCTTCATGTTTGCACTTTGGGTTCTGACCCTCAGATTTCTGACTCCCATTTTGCTTCATGTTTGCACTTTGGGTTCTGACCCTCAGATTTCTGACTCCCATTTTGCCTCATCTTTGCATGCACCCCTTTAAAAGCTCTTCCTTTATTATTCTGTTAAATACTTGGTTACTTTTATTTTGTGGCTGAGACACTTTTCATATGGAAAATGCAGATTTGTTCTACTCTTTCAACTGTTTTTGCTTCTGAAAGACCTGCCTGGCTAAATAATTATTTCCAAGCCCAGCCTTGCCTCAGTTAACACTTCTGGAATAGCATAGAGTGCTGGGAGCAAATTGCTAGCACAGTCTGGCTCCCACAGTGATCTGACTGCCTCAGGAAACAACATCATGAAGAAAAGGTGTTCTCCTCTAAATAAAACTGATGCCAGGGTTTTAACCTCCCTGAAATTTCCTGATCCTAGCTCAGCAGATGTAAAAAGAGTTGGCTAAAGAAAGTTATATAGTCAGAATGTTTGCCTTGTAGGCTGAACCACAGCTGCATTTCCTTGCAGGTGGATGTTGATGCCAGTGGAAACTGGAATGAGCATTAAGCTATCAGTGGGACATAATAAATGGGATCAAGGCAGTGCTGTGGTCAAATATTAATCACAGCTGAAGAACAAATCTGACCTTTACAAAACTAAAGAGTTCAGTGACAGTTAATTAGGGGTGGGAAAGAGTCTTCAGGATATTAATACAATGATGTGATGAACTTACAGGCTTTGTAGTTAACAGAATCATAGAACTGTTGTGGTTGGAAGAGCCCTTTGAGATCATCAAGTTCAACTACTCACTGAGAGATCTCAGTCCCACCACTAGAGCTAAGCCACTACCACTAGACCATGTCCCTCAGCACCACATCCACACAGCTTTTAAATCATTCAATCCACCAGGTTAGAAGGAACCCTCGAAGGTCATCTTGTTCAACCTCCCTGCGGTGACCAGGGACATCTCCAACTAGATCAGGTTGCTCAGACACCCATTGAATTTGAGCTTGTTTGTCTCCAGGGATGGGATCTCCACCACATCTGTGGGCAAACTGTTCCAGTATTCCACCACTTTCACTGTGCAGATCTTCCTCCTTATGTCCAACCTAAGTTTGCTCTGCTCCATTTTCAAACCACTGCCCCTCACCCACTGGTCAGGCCACACCTTGAGTGCTGTGCCCACTTCAGAGTTCCTCAATTCAAGAGATGTTGAGGTGCTGGAAGGTGTCCACAGAAAGGTGACAAAGCTGGTGAGGGTCCTGGAGCACAGCCCTGTGAGGAGAGGCTGAGGGAGCTGGGGGTGTGCAGCCTGCAGAAGAGGAGGCTCAGGGCAGACCTCATTGCTGTCTACAACTACCTGAAGGGAGGCTGTAGCCAGGTGGGGTTGGGCTCTTCTGCCAGGCAACCAGCAACAGAACAAGGGGACACAGCCTCAAGCTGTGCCAGGGCAGGTCTAGGCTGGATGTTAGGAGGAAGTTGTTGGCAGAGAGAGTGATTGGCATTGGAATGGGCTGCCCAGGGAGGTGGTGGAGTCACTGTCACTGGAGGTGTCGAAGCAAAGCCTGGATGAGGCACTTAGTGCCATGGTCTGGTTGACTGGACAGGGCTGGGTGCTAGGTTGGACTGGCTGAGCTTGGAGGTCTCTTCCAACCTGCTTGATTCTATGCTCCTATCACCACAGGCTCTTCTAAGCAGTCCCTTCCCAGACTTCCTGTAGGTCCCCTTCAGATACTGAAATGCTGTTCTAAGGTCTCCCTGGAGCCTTCTTTTCTCTGGGCTGAACAACCCCAACTCTTCCAGCCTGTCTTTGTAGGAGAGGTGCTCCATCACTCTGACCATCTTTGTGGCCATCCTCTAGACCCAATCCAGCAGGTTTCATCCTCCTTGTATTGGGGACCTCAGAGTTGGACACAGTACTCCAGGTGAGTTCCTGTGAAAGCAGTGTCAGAATCATCTCCATCAGTCTGCTGATCATGATTCTTTTGATGCACCTCAGGACTGAGCTGTCCAGGGGTGGTGACTCCACCAGCTGATTAGTTTGATTTACATTTTCTTTACATTGCTCTAAAAAGGAGGAGTACAATTAATCCTGTGGCACAGTGATGTCTTCCTTTGCACTTGGATGGTCATGTCTGGGAGGACCAGGATATATGCTAGAAGATGTGAAATAAAGAGTTGAGGAGTAGAGTTGGCAGCAACTGGCAGATGCTAGAGAACAAACATCACAGAATCACAGAATGTTAGAGGTTGGCAGGGACCTCCAGAGCTCATCCAGTCCAACTTCCCTGCCAAAGCAGGATCACCCAGGGTAATTCACACAGGAATGCATCCAGTTTGGGGTTGAAAGGCTTCAGAGAAGGAAACTCCACAACATCTCTGGGCAGCCTGCTCCAGGGCTCTGTCAGCCTCACTCTAAAGAAGTTTCTCCTCATGTTGACCTGAAACCTTCCCTGTTTCAGTTTGTCTCCATTGCTCCTTGGATTGTTGCTGTGCAGCACCCAAAAGAGCTTGGCCCCCTTCACTTGACCCCTCAGCTAGTGAGAGACATTGCCCAGATCCCCTCTCAGCCTTCTCTGCTCCAGACTAAACAGCCCCAGGGCTCTCAGGGTCTCTCCACAGAGCAGATGCTCAAGTCCCCCAGTCATCCTCATGGCTCTCTGCTGGTCTCTCTCCAGCAGGTCCCTGTCTCTCCTGAACTGGGGAGCCCAAAACTGGACACAGTATTGCAGCTGTGGTCTCAGTAGTGCAGAGTAGAAGGAGAGCAGAACCTCCCTAGCCCTGCTGGACACACTTTTCCTGATGCCCCCTAGGATGCCACTGGCTTTCTTGCCCACAAGGGCACATTTCTGGACCATGCACAACTTGCTGCCCACCAGCACTCCAAAATGTTTCTCCATAGTGCTGCTCTCCAGCAGGGTAATCCCTAACCCGCCCTAATGCCTGTAATTCTTCCCCAGACACAGGACCCTGCACTTGTCCTTACTGAACTTCAGGAGGTTTGCAAGGGGGTTTCTGTAGTTTAGAGAGACACTGATTTCACTGAGGCTAAGCCTAAAAAAGCAGGAATCTACTTTGCATGGGTGAGTAGGAGGAAAAAATCATGCATAAAGCCTTCTCATTTCTCTTTTGACCCTAGTTTCTTAAAATGCTAACTGCCCTTTAATGTAAGCAAAAGCTTTTCCTTTCCCCTCCCCACCTTTATTTAGCTCTCTGGACTTGGAAGCTCATGATAAGGTAAAGGCTGAGTCAGCTCTGGCTCAATGACCTGGAGGGTAAGGGCCTGCTACAAGACTGTAATTAAGAGCACTCAAAAGTAGCAAATACTCTTTAAGAAGAAAACAAGGCTTTAAAATAGTCAATTTTCTCTCTCCTGGCTATTCCCTGCCCAGTTTGTTCATGTGAGAGTCTGTTTTCCCTAGATAATTCCTCAAGGCATTGCTATAGGAAAGAGATCCATTTTGAACAGGCTCCACAGTCTGCAATCATACTTCAGTGCTGTAATCCAGGAGCAACAAAAGCAGCAGAATAAACTTTTCTAAGTACAGAATTATAGAATCAAGAGGGCTTGAGCAGACTCACATCTTTGTTCCCTGAAATAGCAGCAAAAGTTTGATGTGTGCCACATTTCATTCTGGTAGTCTCTCATTACCCCTAAAAGGCATTTTTCAGTGTGATAGGCACTGGGTAAGATGAATTTTCACTCTTTGTGAACAAGCAATGCTCTGGACCAGGGAATGGGATACAGCCACATAGAAAATACTGAGTACAGTTCTGAAGCCCCCAACACAAGCAGGACATGCAACTGTTGGAGTCAGTCCAGAGGAGGCCACCAAGATGTTCAGAGGGCTGCAGCAGCTCTGCAGTCCAGAGGAGGTCACCAAGATGCTCAGAGGGCTGCAGCAGCTCTGCTCTGAGGACAGGCTGAGAGAGTTGGGGCTCTGCAGCCTGGAGAAGAGAAGGCTTTGAGGAGAGCTTGGAGTGTCCTTCCAGTATCTGAAGGGGACCTACAGGAGGGCTGGGGAGGGACTATTGAGAAGGTCTTGTAATGGCAGGATGAGAAGGAATGGGTTTAAAGTGGCAGAGGGGAGACTGAAAGTGGATGTTAGGAAGAAGTTCTTTGCAGTGAGGGTAGTGAGACACTGGCATAGGTTGCCCAGGGAGGTTGTGGAGCACAGAAGCACAGAATGTGATCAAAGAGCTCCACAACCTCCCTGAAGGTGTTCAAGGCCAGGCTGGATGAGTCCTTGAGTGACCTGTTCTAGTGGGAGGTGTCCCTGCCTATGGTCTTGTAATGAGAGGATGAGGAGGAATGGGTTTAAAGTGGCAGAGGGGAGGTTGAAACTGGATGTTAGGAAGAAGTTGTTTGCAGTGAGGATGATGACACAGCGACCCAGGCTGCCCAGAGAAGTTGTGGATTCTCCTTCTCTGGAGACTTTCCAAACCCACCTGGATGCATTCCTGTGTGGACTGCCCTGGGTGATGCTGCCTTGGCAGGGAGGTTGGTCTGGATGATCTCTGATGGTCACTTCCAGTCTCTAGAGTTCTGTGAGACTATGTCTACAAACAGCCATTTTTTTAACAGGGATATCCTGGGATTAAGATGCAACAGAGAGCTGATGCTGGGAGTCTGAAACACATAAGGAAATGAAGAAATGAGCAGAAAATGATGAGACTTCTGAGACAGAGATGTGTTTTAAAGGACCATCTAAGTATTATTGGCAGATATCCAAAGGCTATGCTTGTTACTGAACATGGCAAGGCTGCAGCATTGAATATGCTCACTTGTTAAACTGGACTTGGAGGGTAAAAGAAAGAAGGCTCAAAGAAAAGGGCAAGATTTTGGTTATCATCTGCAGACAACTGGTAGAAAGCGAGATCAGTACAAAACAGACCCAGGAGGCAGCTGCAGTTTATGAGGTAAGGAAGAATAATGGTTCAGATAATTAGGAGAATTATATTTGTTCCTCTTTCTCTAAAGCAGCAGATGCCAGCTGTTGGAAGCTGAATATTAAACCCAGGGTCCCTGTGGTATCATCCAGTATAAAGGAACCTGAGTTGCAATATCATGAAATGATGTTCTTAACAATATGAGCATTCTTCTGTTTCTTCTTCAGTACTTCACTAGACTTCTACCGCTGCTAGAGGCAGACTACTGGGTCCCAGATGGGTCAGGTTTAATGTTTACTTAGTCAAGATAAACCATAATGTATATGGCTCATTATTACTATGATTTTTATTCCCTGACTCCTCTCTCTCCTTCCAAAAGAAATTCTATCACTGGCAGGTTTGTGTGAGAGTCAAAATCCTCTCTCTTCCTGTTCATCAACAAAGATAAAGATTGTCATCCTCTCTCTCTCTTGTTCACCAACAGAGATTGCCATCCTCTCTCTCTCTTGTTCACCAACAGAGATTGCCATCCTCTCTCTCTCTTGTTCACCAACAGAGATTGCCATCCTCTCTCTCTCTTGTTCACCAACAGAGATTGCCATCCTCTCTCTCTCTTGTTCACCAACAGAGATTGCCATCCTCTCTCTCTCTTGTTCACCAACAGAGATTGCCATCCTCTCTCTCTCTTGTTCACCAACAGAGATTGCCATCCTCTCTCTCTCTTGTTCACCAACAAAGATTGCCATCCTCTCATCCTTGTTCACCAACAAAGATTGCCATCTTCTCATCCTTGTTCACCAACAGAGATTGCCATCCTCCCTCCCTTTTTCACCAAAAAAGATTGCCATCCTCTTTCCCTTGTTCACCAACAAAGATAATGATTGTCATCCTCCCTGCTGGAGATGGGGAGATTCAGAGTGGAGGTGAGGAGGAAGTTGTTGAGCGTGAAAGTGGTGAGAGGCTGGAATGGGTTGCCCAGGGAGGTGGTTGAGGCCCCATGGCTGGAGGTGTTTAAGGCCAGGCTGGCTGAGGCTGTGTGCAGCCTGATCTAGGGTAGGGTGTCCCTGGGCATGGCAGGGGGGTTGGAACTGGCTGCTCCTTGTGCTCCCTTCCAACCCTGACTGACTCTGTGATTCCATGACATCCTTGGGTCACGAAGCCCTCTCTCACTCCCCCCCATCTGTGGCTGATGGCAATATATAACCCCTGCTCTTTCCCTTCCCTGCTTCTTCTCTTTTTTTTCTCTCTCCCTCTATCCTCCCTTCTCTCTCTCCCTCTGTTTTCACAGGCTCACAGGCTCACAGGATGTTAGGGGTTGGAAGGGACCCAAGGAGATCATCGAGTCCAACCCCCCTGCCAGAGCAGGACAATCCTATCTCACATAGATCAGAGAGGAACACATCCAGACAGGCCTTGAAAGCCTCCAGAGAAGGAGACTCCACAACCTCTCTGGGGAGCCTGCACCTTTCAACTTTATCCTTTCATAAACAGTTTTGTGGTGATCTATGGTCTTACTTGCACCTTGATTTCACAACACAGAAATCTGTAAGAGTTCCGCTTGTTCCTCTGGACAGAAATATTGTTAATCTCTGTTCTCTGTACCTTAACAGTTTGCTTGCAAACTAAACCAGGTTTGAGATTCCAGAAGTTGTTCCAGAATGGAAATTCAGCATTTCAGTTACTATTTCACAGAAATCTCAGGGTTGGAAGGCACCTCAAGGATCATCCAGTTCCAAACTCCCTGCCATGGGCAGGGAAACCTCATACTAGATCAGGTTGCCCAGAGCCACATCCAGCCTGGCCTTAAAGATATCCACAGATGAGGCTGCCACCACTTCCCTGGGCAACCTGTGCCAGTGTCTCAACATCTTCACTGTAAAGAACTTCTTCCTAACATCCAGTCTGAATCTACCCATTTCTAGCTTTGTTCCATTCCCCCATCCCTATCACTACTTGACAACCTAAAAAGCCCCTCCCCAGCTTTCTTGTAGCCCCCTTCAGCTGCTGGAGGGCCACAACTGGACTCAATGATCTCCCTGGCTCCCTTCCAACCCCTAATATTCTGTGATCCTGTGACTTTTGATTAGGGCTTGTGATAGGATGAGAGGGAATGGATTGAGGCTTTGAGGAGGATAGACTTAGACTGGAGATGAGGGAGAAATTCTTTCCAGTGAGGGTGGTGAGACACTGGCACAGGTTGCCCAGGGAGGTTGTGGATGTCCCCTTCCTGGAGGTGTTTGGGGCTGGGTTGGATGGGGCCTTGGACCATCTGGGCTGGTGGGAGGTGTCTCTGCCTATGGCAGGGGCATTGGATATGATATGGGTCACGATGTGGTCATGGCTCATATATATGGAATTGGATGATCTTTGGGGTCCCTTCCAACCTAAACCATTCTGTGAATAAGGTCTCCTCAGAGCCTTCTCTTCTCTAGACTGAACAGTCCCAGCTCTCTCAGCCTTGTTTGCTTCAGAATACACACAGCTTATGTAGCTGATGAAGACATTTACAAAATGCAGTAATAAATGTCTGCTATTTCCACTTTTCCTCTGATGGTTTGGGTGTTCCCTGCCCCCCCCACACTTCAGAAATCACCCAGACTAGGCTCAGCCAGCTCTGGAAATTGAATGAAGCTTATATTTACAGCTTAGCCCAATATACAAGCAGATACAGTATATACAGCTATAGACAGAAATAGACAAGGTAAAAGGTAATACAGAAACACAACAGCCCTCCCAGAAACCTGAGTCCCCAGCAGGGGCTCCCAACAACCCTTCCACCTTCTCTGGGACTGCTGAGTGGTTTTTATGGGTAGAAGGACTTGCTTCTCTTCCTACAACATAAACTTTCTTCTAGACTTCACTCTTCCCTGACTTCTATTGTTTTAATAACACCCAGGGTGAGGTTACCAACAGCAGTTGTATGCTTAGCACTCATTAATTTTAAGAGGCAGCAGTCATCAAAGGGATGTAGGTGACCCTGGGAGTAGGTGACCCTGAAAACATCAGCTGTGCTTTCCTGCTGTCTGAGACAGCAAATGGCAAAACCAACAGAGTCCATTCAAGCTCCCACAGCTGGAGATCTGGGATGGTTTGGATATTCCCCACCCCCCCACACTTGGGTATTCCTACCTCCCAGTCTCACCCAAGATCTTGCCTTACGTTTAAGGGCTCAGCCAGGAGGGTTAGTGTGATGCTTTGGGTGTTCCCTGCTCCCTCACACTTTGGAAATCACCCAGACTAGGCTCAGCCAGCTCTGGAAATTGAATGAAGCTTATATTTACAGCTTAGCTCAATACACAAACAGATATTTACAATCTATACAGTTATAGACAGAAATAGACAAGGTAAAAGGTAACACAGAAACACAACAGCCCTCCCAAAAACCTGAGTCCCCAGGAGGGGCTCCCAACCACCCTTCCACCTTCTCCCACCCCTCTCAACCTTACCCCAGTCCCAAGGAAGAATGGAGGTTCAGCCAGGGGGTTAGGAAGCAAAGTGGATTAATCAGAGAGATGGCAGAGAGGCTAGAGAGAGCAATGCAGCTTGGAGCTCCCAGGCAGAAGAAGTGCCTTATCTATGGTTGGATTCTTGTTCTTATACCTCTCAGCAAGCCTATGAGTGCAGTAGACATCACCCTTGTTTCTCTTTCACAGCCTGTGAGCTAATCCTTCTCACCAAAACATTCTAGTTAGGCTCAAACTAACACACTTAAGAGATCAAATAGCAGAAAGCCTGCCACAGTAAGCCAAAAGGAAAGACCAACTTAATGAGATGCTCAGGGGTATCTGAAATACAAGCAAATGTTGTATGCTCTGACAACAGAAGTATTGTCATGAGTCCTTCACAATTGTCTTGTTGAATTAATGTCTTGTTTGCAAGCTGACAGCTTAATCAAAAGAGAAGTCACTCAGGCTGCATCTGGGCTGGGGCAATCCCAAGCACAAATAGAGGCTGAGTGAGGAGTGGCTCGAGAGCAGTCTGAAGGAGAAGGACTTGGGGCTGTCAGTTGATGATCACACAGGGGTTGGAAGGGACCTCCAAACCTCATCCAGTCCAACCCTCCTGCCAGAGCAGGATCACCTAAAGAAGATCACACAGGAATACATCCAGGTGAGTTTTGAGTATCTCCAGAGAGGGAGACTCCACAACCCCCCTGGGCAGCCTGTTCCAGGGTTCTGTCACCTTCACAGGAAAAAGAAACTCCTCCTCATGTTTCCATGGAACTTTCTATGCCTCAACTTCCATCCATTACCCCTTGTCCTGCCATTGAGCACTCCTCCTGTACCAGTGCTCACCTCCTTGACTGCTGGTGGCCATGCTGGGTACCTCCTGCTTATCTTATGCTCCACACAGTAGCCAAGTTTCAGCCAGTGGTCTGCTGGCCTCTCCATTCCTTCCCACTGGGTTGGAGGCAGGGCACTTTTCAGGGGCTTTTCTACCTCTTAAAGACAATCCCAGCACACTGCATCCCAGGGAATCTGCTATCTACAAACTACTCAAACAAAATTTTCCTTATCTAGGACTCCAGTGTCTTAAATCTGGAGGCTGACTCATTTGGTTAGGATGTTAGGAGTCCAGAGAAGGGCAACAAAGCTGGTGAGGGGCCTGGAACACAAACCCTATGAGGAGACACTGAGGGAGCTGGGGGTGTGCAGCCTGCAGAAGAGGAGGCTCAGGGCAGACCTCATTGCTGTCTACAGCTACCTGAAGGGAGGCTGTAGCCAGGTGGGGTTGGTCTCTTCTGCCAGGCAAGCAGCAACAGAACAAGGGGACACAGCCTCAAGTTAAGTTGTGCCAGGGAAGGTCTAGGCTGGATGTTAGGAGGAAGTTGTTGCCAGAGAGAGTGATTGGCATTGGAATGGGCTGCCCAGGGAGGTGGTGGAGTTGCTGTCCCCGGAGGTGCTCAAGCAAAGCCTGGATAAGGCACTTAGTGCCATGGTCTGGTTGATTGGCTAGGGCTGGGTGCTAGGTTGGACTGGCTCAGTTTGGAGGTCTCTTCCAACCTGCTTGATTCTATGGTTCTATAATTCTATGACTGGAACATCTGCCTGATGAAGAAAGGGTGAGAAACCTGGGGCTGCTGAGCCTAGAACAGAGAAGACTGGGAGGAGATTTAGAATAGAATAGAATCAACCAGGTAGAGGAAGCTCCACCTTGTGAAGATTTACTATTACACCATGTTAAATTAATGTTTATAAACATGTAAAGGGTGAGTGCCAAGAGGCTGGAGCCTCTCTTATGAGGATAGCCTGAGGGAGCTGGGGCTGTGCTGCTGGGAGAGGAGGAGACTTGGAGGTGACCTCAGCAATGGTAACAAAGATGTGCAGGGCGAGCGCCAAGAGGCTGGAGCCAGGCTCTGCTGGGTGATGCCCAATGCCAGGCCAAGGGGCAATGGTGGAAGTTGAGGCATAGGAAGTTTCATGGACACACAAGAAAGAGTTTTTTGCCTGTGAGGGTGACAGAACCCTGGAACAGGCTACCCAGGGGGGCTGTGGAGTCTCCCTCTCTGGAGCTATTCAAGACCCACTTGGACGGCAGCGGGTTGGAGCTGGATGATCCTTGAGGTCCCTTCCAACCTAAACCATTCTATGATTCTATGATTCTATGTGCTCCTGTGTGATCTGCTTCAGATGATTCTGCTCTGACAGGAATTGGGCTGGATGAGCTCTGGAGGTCCCTCCCAGCCCCTAACACTCTGTTATTCTGTGTGCCATCTGCTATACTTCCTGGTATCAGCATTACCACATCTATCTGGTAGCCTTTTGTTTCTTTCCTAGCAGAGGAGAAACACATAAGGGACAATTTAATAGATCAGAACAGAGCTTTTGTCCTAGAATAAAACCTGAGAAGTCATCTGGGTAGGGCATGCATCCTGTGCTTTATGTTGTGTCAAGACATGAAATCTTCAAAAGGCTCTACCAAGCAGAACTTGAAAAGACAGCCTACACCTGGCTTGGAGTAAAAGCTGCTGCCCTATTAGATAGCTATTAGAAGTGAATACTGATGTGTTTGAAATTAAGCAGACCTCCACACATTCCTGACATCAACACAGAATTGCCTTTGAGAAATGATATCAAAGAAGGCTTTTGATTTAATGACTGGAATACTTATTCTACCTCGCTGTTAATGATCATGTAAATGTATTCCACAACAGCAGCAGCCCCAGCTAAGACAAGAGCAAATATTCTTGTTGGCTTTACTTTCTCTCTGCCTGGAAATAATTCCAAGTGTTCATATTACACAAATAGACAAAAAAGTCATAGAATCATAGAATAGAATCATAGAATCAACTAAACTGGAAGAGACCTCCAAGACCACAGAATCAGAGAATCAAGCAGGTTGGAAGAGACCTCCAAGATCATCCAGTCCAACCTAGCACCCAGCCCTAGACAATCAACCAGACCATGGCACTAAGTGCCTCATCCAAGCTTTGCTTCAACACCTCCAGGGATGGCAACTCCACCACCTCCCTGGGCAGCCCATTCCTATGCCAATCTCTCTCTCTGCCAACAACTTCCTCCTAACATCCAGCCTAGACCTCCCCCAGCACAGCTTGAGACTGTGTCCCCTTGTTCTGTTGCTGGTTGCCTGGCAGAAGAGACCAACCCCACCTGGCTACAGCCTCCCTGCAGGTAGCTGTAGACAGCAATGAGGTCTGCCCTGAGCCTCCTCTTCTCCAGGCTGCACACCCTCACCCTCTCCTCACAGAGCTGTGCTCCAGCTCTTACCAGCTTCATCACCCTTCTCCGGACACCTTCCAGCACCTCAACATCTCTCTTGAATTGAGGAGCCCAAAACTGGACACAGCACTCAAGCTGTGGCCTGAGCAGTGCTGAGCACAGGGGCAGAATAAGGAATAAGTACAGGGGAAGTTTGTTTAAGGAGGAACTTCTCTAATTTAAGGGTGATGGGACATTGGAACAGGCTGCCCAGAGGGCTGAAGCACCTCTCCTATGAGGACAGGATAAGAGAGTTGGGGTTGTTCAGTTTGGAGAAGGCTCAGAGGAGACCTTCTTGTGGCCTTCCAGTACCTGAAGGAGTCTACAAGAAAACTGGAGAGGGACTTTCGAGTGTGTCAGGTAGTGACAGGAGCAGGGGGAATAGATCCCAGTTAGAATAGAGATTTAGATTAGACATAAGGAAGAAGTTCTTCACCATAAGGGTGGTGAGACACTGGCACAGGTTGCCCAGGGTGTCAGTGGAAGCCTCATCCCTAGATGTTCTTAAGGCCAGGCTGGATGTGGCTCTGGGGGACCTGATCTAGTGGAAAGTGTCCCTGTCCATGGCAGGGGGGCAGGGACTGGATGATCCTTGAGGTCCCTTCTCACCCTGACAGTTCTATGTCTCTATGACACCATTTTGGGCCAGGAATTGCTGCCTGCTAATCAATGTCTTTATGACTGCTTTTAACACAGAGACCAGCAGTGAAGGAAACTGGGGGAAAAAAAGCACCACATCCTACTCTCTGGCAAGAATTTATTGTCAAAGAGGTAGGGCAGGCATAGCTAAGAATAGGAAGATCCTATCCTCTTCAGTTCCAGGGACTCAGATATTGCAGAGCACTTACGACCCTGCTGAGCGCAGTGTGGTCAGGTTATGGTGGCCCAGCTGTGCAGCTATAGAGCTCCCTTTATTTCTTGTGGCTTTTTTTCTTTCCTCATACCTTTTTTCCAGCCCTAAATCTTTTAAACATTGCCAAGTGCTCCTCTGGGACACTGCACAGAAAGCTGCCACTGCTGCTGCCTTTATCAGTCCTCAAAACAAGTGTAAGATTGCACATTGCCCTGCATTACTCTCTGCTATAACACCAAAGTCCATGCCATAAATTCTACTTTATTTCTTTCCTCTCTTCTGCTGATTTCTGATCACAGAATCATAGAATCAACAAGGTTGGAAGAGACCTCCAAGATCATCCAGTCCAACCTAACACCCAGCCCTATCCAGTCAACCAGTATATCACAGTCTCACAGTATCACCAAGGTTGGAAGAGACCTCACAGATCATCAAGTCCAACCTGTTACCACAGAGCTCAAGGCTAGACCATGGCACCAAGTGCCACGTCCAATCCTGCCTTGAACAGCTCCAGGGACGGCGACTCCACCACCTCCCTGGGCAGCCCATTCCAGTGTCCAATGACTCTCTCAGGGAAGAACTTTCTCCTCACCTCGAGCCTAAACTTCCCCCGGCGCAGAGCCTCTCCTCACAGGGCTGTGCTCCAGGCCCCTCACCAGCTTTGTTGCCCTTCTCTGGACACCTTCCAGCACCTCAACATCTCTCTGCAATGGAGGAGCCCAGAACTGGACACAGCACTCAAGGCATGGCCTGAGCTGTGTTGAGTACAGAGGAAGAAGAACCTCCCTTGTCCTGCTGGCCACACTGCTCCTGAGCCAGCCCAGGATGCCATTGGCTCTGCTGCCCACCTGGGCACACTGCTGGCTTATCTTCAGCTACTCTCTACCAGCACCCCCAGGTCCCTCTCTGCCTGGCTGCTCTCAGCCACTCTGTCCCCAGCCTGTAGTGCTGCTTGGGGTTGTTGTGGCCAAAGTGTAGAACCCTGCACTTGGCCTTGTTCAATCTCATCCCATTGGCCTCTGCCCACCCATCCAGCCTGGCCAGGTCCCTCTGCAGGGCTCTCCTACCTTCCAACAGCTCCACACCTGCTCCTAGCTTGGTGTCATCTGCAAAGTTCCTGATGCTGGACTCAATCCCCTGGTCCAGATCATCAATAAAGATGTTGAACAGGACTGTGCCCAGCACTGATCCCTGGGGCACACCACCAGTGCCAGCTGCCAACTGGATGTGGCACCATTCACCACCACTCTCTGGGTCCAGCTTTCCAGTTAGTTCTTGACCCAGCACAGAGTGAATCTGTCCAAGCCAGGAGCTGCCAGCTGTGCCAGGAGCTTGTTGTGGCAGACAGTGTCAAAGGCTTTGCTGCAGTCCAGGTAGACTCCATCCACAGCCTGCCCCACATGCACCAGGCAGGGAACCTGAACATAAGAGGAGCTCAGCTTGGTCAGGCAGGACCTGCCCTTCCTAAACCCATGCTGTCTGGGCCTGATCCCTTGGCCATCCTGTAGGTGCTGTGTGATGGCACTCAAGATGACCTGTTCCATGCCCTTGCCTGGCACTGAGGTCAGGCTGACTGCTCTGTAGTTTTCTGGTTCCTCCTTTCGACCCTTCTTGTGGATGGGCATCACATTGGCCAGCTGTAAAGCTTTGCCCTAGTTTGCACCATGTCTGCCCTTCTTCGAGATCCGGCGGTAGTCGGTTTGGGTGTGGAGGGTTTGGGGGGGCTTTTTGTTTTGGTTTGCCTCTCCCCGTGCGGCTGGGCTGAGCAGAGCAGGCAGCCTCGGCACTGCTCTCGTCCCGAGCCAGGCTCCGACGCCGCCGCTGCTGCTGCTCCCCGTTCCAATCTCCCGCTCG
>WAAF01004564.1:0-103847 GCA_013400475.1 Tricholaema leucomelas
TCCAACCTGGTTGATTCTATGATTCAAAGAGTTTTCCAGTCGTGGCTGTATTTGTTCGAGCAGCAAAGAGGTAAATGCAGCTGTGGTAACTCCAGTGACTGCAGTCTCAAAGTAGTCAGGGCAAGAGCAAAGTAGGATGGAGAGGGAGAAGTTTGCAATAATGTCCCCTTGCCTTGCCAGTGGAGCAGAAAAGTATTTGGGATAAGTAAGGAAAACAAGAGTTGATTGTTTTGGATTGCTGTTGCAGAGCAGATCAGTCTTGAGTGGAAGGATTGGTTATCCTCTCCGGGCCCCCATCTACACACCAGCTAAATGAATTTAGTAACATCTCCATTAAGGTCCTTGTGACGTTTTTGAAGAGTTTTGAAGTCTTCAGATAAATACACAGAAAGGGAGCAAAGGGGTGCTGCCTTGTCACGAAGATGAACAGATCCTGTTCAATATCTCTCTTTATTATTGAGGGCTGGAGCACCTTTGCTATGAGGACAGGCTGAGAGAGTTGGGGCTCTTCAGCCTGGAGAAGAGAAGGCTTCGAGGAGACCTTGTAGTGGCTTTTCAGTATCTGAAGGGAGCCTACAGGAAAGCTGGGGAGGGACTATTGACAAGGTCTGGGAATGTCAGGACGAGGGGGAATGGGTTTAAGCTGGAGGAGGGGAGATTTAGACTGGATGTTAGGAGGAAGTTCTTTACAGTGCGGGTGGTAAGACACTGGCACAGGTTGCCCAGGGAGGTTGTGGCTGCTTCCTCCCTGGAGGCGTTTAAGGCCAGGCTGGATGAGGCCTTGAGCAGCCTGCTCTAGTGGGAGGGGTCCCTGCCTATGGCCGGGGGGTAGAGCTGGGTGATCCTTGGGGGCCCTTTCAACCTAAACCATTCTATGATTCTGTGATTCTATGATTATGGCTGCTAAGTCCCTTCAGTGTTTGCCTCCAAAAACTTGTCATTCTTTCAAGATGCTGGGATGGAAGTGCATCCTGGTTCAGCTTATTGCAAATGGACATCAAATATCCTTTTGTATTAGAGCATGGGGCTGTAGCTGGCAAATATCTCTGGAAAGGAGTGCTGCATATCCTCTCCAGGTACAAATCTCAGCACAGCAGGTCTGCACTTTGGCTTAGAGGCTATGATTAGAGTGTAATTAGACCTTCCACACTAGCAACACATTGTGGCAATGCTGAATTTAATGGATTCCTTGGGGTCTTTGCATTCTTTTGCAAACATTTCCTCCCCAGCCAGACGTTCAGAGAGCACTGTATGTTTCCTCCCAGCCCTTTCCTACTCTGCAAGCATGAGTTTTATATATTTTTGATGGGTTTTGCTTCATGCTTTTTAAAGGGTTTGTGTGCTGTGGGTTAATATATGTTAGTCTTATCAGGGATTTGTACCAAAAGGGCTTTTGTTCTCAGCCCTGGCCTTTACAAGCCTCTTTGTGTGACTCTTGAATGGTCTCTGATGTGTCATTAGCAATCAAGCTTTTCTGACTCCATCTCTAAGGTTAGACCTGAAAGTAACAGGATCTTACTGTAAAAATGAGGTCCTGCTATAGGACAGAACATCCTTAGATGCTTAACTTTGTAGTGAAGTGCTGGCAGGCAGCAGGGACTGCAGAGAGGCCACCTCACTGAAGGGAAGTGATGTGTGCTTACCAGACACAACAGCCAAGTTCTTGAGGTCTGAACCTGTGCCAGCAAGTGGGGAAGAGTTGACTACCCACTTGGCAGCACATCTTGCAATGCTGTTTTTCTTCTCATCTTGGTCTTTTCTATCCTCTCAGGTTTTCATCTTTCTATGGGGAAAGCATTATCTGGTGCTGGAAGTGCATTCAGTTTTGGGCTCCCCAGTTTGAGAGGGACAGGGATCTGCTGGAGAGGGTCCATTGGAGAGCTATGATGATGATGAGTGGACTGGAGCACTGCCTGATGAGGAGAGGCTGAGCGACCTTGGGCTTTTTAGTCTGGAGAAGAGAAGACTAAGAGGGGATTTAATAAATGTTTATAAGTATCTGAGGGCTGGGGATCAGGAGGGAGGGGACAGGCTCTGCTCACTGCTCCCTGGGATAGGACAAGGAGCAATGGATGGAAGCTGCAGCACAGGAGGTTCTGCCTCAACATGAGGGGGAACTTCTTCATTGTAAGGATTGCAGAACACTGAAGCAGGCTTCCCAGAGTGGTTGTGAATTCTCCTTCTCTGGAGACTTTCAAGGCCTGTCTGGATGCATTCTTCTGTGACCTGAGCTGGACTGTATGGTCCTCCTCTGGCAAGGAGCTTGGACTCGATCTCTTTGGGTCCCTTCCAACCCCTGACATCCTGTGATCCTGTGCCAGATGATACTTCAAAGGGTATCTGTTCCTTGAATAGCCCTGCTAACACAGAGGAACAATTGCCTGCAGATTGGGCAATGGGATTCAGACTCATTAAGACCTGTCTGTTAGATCGTTTCAACACTTTTAGCTGTTTCTTCATGTAGATAAGGTGCTTGGGTGTCTGAGGCAAAAATGGTGAACCTCCAAGTCAGAAATAGATTTTAGAAAATCTTTTATCCATAAGAGTTGTTCATAATCTCCTTCTCTCCTGCAGCAGAGGTGAGATTCTCTTTCCTCTGCCACCTGCTGACAGATGCAAATGTGAACTGTGTAGAAATAGCCTGGGGAATGGTAATTTCGTGTTTCTGCTCCAGATCTTTCAGGGAAACCTCTTGAATGTTGATCAGAGATTAGTCACCCTTATCATCTACCTGTCCTGAGTGCAATAACTAATCTGAGCCTTGCTCTGACTAACCTTATTTATAAAGTGCATGTAGATCTGCTAGTGGGACAACCATAAGATTCCAGTTCTGTGGGGAAGCTGTTGGTTCTTTTTGGTGCTAGAATCATAGAATCAACCAGGTTGGAAGAGACCTCCAAGATCATCCAGTCCAACCTAGCACCCAGCCCTAGCCAATCAACCAGACCATGGCACTGAGTGCCTCATCCAGGCTTTTCTTGAACACCTCCGTATATGATCTTCTCCGTTTCAGAGGGATCTTAGTAGATTCTGTCTTCTTCCACCCACTCCTCTTTGGATACCTGTAGAGATGAGATATATTTTGTGGTTGTGATCTGAGAGTTGTTAAAGAACCTCTGCTATAGTGTGTAGTCTTGGGTAAACCTAAAGGCAAATGTCCCTCTTGCCTTGGTGACTCAGGTATTGCTACTCTGCAGCAAGCAAAGCTGGAGCAAGTGAAGCGATAGATGTGCTCATGTGGCTGGAGCCATGCCTGCATCCTGTGCTGTGGGAGCATCTCCTGTCAGCTGATAGTGGTGATAAGGAGAAGTGGCTGTGCCCAGACAAGAAGTCCAGATCCATGTCTTTGGGGCTGTTGGGTTTTTATTTTAAAGATCACAAGAGCCTTCCTCAAATCGTAATACCTACAACTTCCCTCCTCTTCACCTGCTCTGCAGAGAAACCCTGTGAAACCAAGTCCTCCTCTCCTAGTTCATTGACATTCATGGTTTAATTTTCTTGACTGGAAGATCTGAGATCTAGAAGTGTGTCATGAAGTCAGGAGTCTCTCAGAAGCCAGAGACTGACCAGGGATATGCAGATGGATGGAAGGAGGCTTGTGAAGTGGAGGTGGTTTTGAGAGAAAGGTAGTGTGCAGTAATCCCTGGAAAGTAAATGGGAAAACAGATTATGTTTGTTCTCTGATCTGTTCAATAATGGAGCAGCAGGCAGCTGCTGGCCTGCCTTCCTGGGGTCCCTCACAGAGGTAGACAGCAACTACATTATTCATTGTCTGCTGCTGGGAGTCCAGTGGGATGCAGCTTCTGGAGAGCAGCCTGGTTCTTTGGGAAACAGCCCCTTCCTCCTGCCTCCAGGTTTCATTTTATACACTTGTCTCTCCCTTGAGATGCCTCTTCATAGGATGGAGCCCGTCAGGCTGTGGTCACAAGCACTGGAGCCTCAAGGCAGGGAGTTTCATAGAATCATAGAGTGTTAGGGGCTGGAAGGAACCTCAAAAGATCATCTGGTCCAGCCCCCCTGCCACAGCAGGATCACCAATTTGCTCATCTTCCTTGATGTGCTGTCTCACTGTAGCATCTCTTCCGCTCTGTGCAGCACGGTGCAGAAACCTGAAGTCAGAGGCACTCTCTGCCTCAGAGAGCAGTTGGATAAAGCAGAAGCTGTAGACTCATCCTGTGCAGGGGAAACTGAGGCACAGAATTACTATCACATAGATACAAAGGCCATGAAAGTGCAAGAAGCATCTTCTCATAGCATTTCTTTCAGTTGGAGCACAGCCTGGTCACTGAGAAGGTGTTGGGTGGGTCACCGTCACAGCTTGTTCTTTAGCAGAGATGCATCCAGTCCCATTTCTTTCATCACACTTTCAAACTGGAAAGTATTCCCCACTCAGGACTCCATGCCTTTTCTGGCCAACAGCTGACCTAAAGAACTCTTTCTGTGGCCACCGTTTCTCCTGCTGTCAGCTGGATTTTCTGTCCCACCTTTTACTTCCGTGCCCACTACTTAGTAGATTGCATTGGCTGTACAGATCCTTGGTTTGACCCACAATATGGTTGTGTCTTGGGTGGAGGCTGATTTATTTCTAATCTCCAGGCTGTAATTAACATGACTTTCTCTCTGTGTTTATCTTGAAGCAATCATTGCTGATCATCCAGCCAAGCAGCGTGCCTTGGCCTCTGCCCCTAACCCTGGTGGAGGCGTTGCGTACTTTCCTGATGTTAAAGCTTGGTGGGTTTGCCCAAGTATGTAAGTCACACGGTGGAGGCTGTGACCTCAGCACTTAGCTTAATCTTTGCATCAAGAGGTCAAAAATGCAGATTTGGTGACTTTCATATCAAATCCTCCAACAAAGAAAAAGCTTTACTAGGAGGTGTCTGAACAGAACAATGAAAACTAGCTGTAAAAGTGGAGAGCATTCTTTAGCTTTTTCCTTTCTTGTGGCTCTTCTCTGCTTTCCCACAACCCCTGAGCTGCTGCTGCTGGTATATTTGAGTGAGGAGGTCTTAATTTCTTTCCCACAACATTTCACTTGCCAGTGCTGTTTTTTCCCCCCTCCTTTTCCAATAGAACATCGCCTCACAGTGGCTTGCTTGATAATTTTTACTTGAACTGCTGGAAGGTGCCTCCTGCCAGCATTGGCCTTCTTCCAAGAATCTGCAGTGTTCTAGGTGACTTCTTAAATTTCATTTTGTTTTATTTTTAAGTGAAACCAACTAAAGAAAATGTTCTCTTTTCCTCTAGCCCTTGGTGTAATTGGAATGTTTCTGTACTCGCACTGGGATGTGAACTGCCTTGAATTATAACTGCTGCCCACCAGTGCTTTGGATTGCTTCTCGTGGAAGCATTTAGATAGCTTTAGTGACAAGCACCCGTGGACTTTATCCAGCTGGAAAGAATTGTTTTCTTCTTCTGTCTTTTTAACTTTAGAGCATTGTCCCTCTGGACAGGGCTTTTCTTTCATCATCGTGCTCATTTCTCACCACGAAGCGACAAAACACATCCTGTCTGCTTGCTGCCTGCAGCAGAGCTGTACCCAGAGAGGCATCTGTTCAGTGTGAGCATCTGTGGAGATTACCCCAAAGAAAGGTGGCAGAAACCACCTCGACAGCCCCAGCAGGGCAGCATTTTGTCATCTGCAGTGCACCAGAATATAATGAGGCCAATATGTGTGTCTCCTTATGGATCTGCTGGAGGTGTTGCAGTAGTCTCAGAGGAAAATCACCTGAAGGCTACTCACCACTTCAAATCCTGGGGATCAGGGAACTACCAGATGAGATTTTAGATGTTCTTTCTTCAGATAACTTTTGCCTTGTTGTGGATACTTATCTCCAATCTGCAACCAGCCTCTTGTGTCTGCAGCTTCACTCCAGTGGAGGGAGAGGCAGAGTTGGACTCTTTATTAGAAGGGGCAAAAAGAGTCACTGATGCTGTAAGAAAGCCTGTGTGCTTGCCAAGGGATATGCAAACGCATGAACATGCCTGGAACTGGAAGCTGGATGGTCTTTATTCTATTCTTTACTGGAGGGGTGAGAGGGGGGACAGAGAGAGTGCAGTGTAGAGAAATAGAAGGCACAGCATTTATACACACTAAACAAAACTAACCTTGTGTTCCAATGAGCACTTCATTAATGATATGATAAAGTAATGGCTGGCCCTTGCTTTCTTAAGCTCTGCCTCCCACTCTGGACAGCTTACTGGGCCCAAGCAGGGGCTTTCATAGACAAGACAGTTTTACATGCCTCTCAGTTAATCCATTGGTGGGGAAGGGGAGAGAGAGCAGCTCAAATGCTCAGTTTTTCTGCTGTGCACCTCCAGGGAGAAAGGCAGTTAAATGGAGATGTGAGGACTTGTCTTGCTTCACAAGGAAATAGTCTCTTTTATGTGTATCTTGCCTGTGTTGATATTTGAAAGCTATTTTGGGCCACAACAGCAAATTTAATCCACGGTTTGTTCTCTCTCTAAAGTATTGTACCGTAAAAACTCAGATCAATTTTGACAGCTCCAACTATTTAGATTGGAGAGAAAAGCCAAACAATGAATCACTCTGAATATTTACAGTTGAATTCATCCCAGGGTACCTGCACCCCCTTCATTCTGAAATGAAAGTGTTATCTGAGATATGAACAAAGGCTTAGAGGCTCCCAGCTATTTTCCCAGCTTGTGTGAAGTGGTGTAGCTGTGTCACCATGGCTGGGATGCAAGGAGCAATCAAGGGCTAATATTACAGAGGCATCCAGGAGTTCAGAGTGGTCTATGCACTCCCTTTGGGCAGTGTGGGGACTTATTTCACACTTGTTCTGCTGCAACTGAAAGCACTTGAACTACAGTAAATATAGCTTTCTCACCTGCTCAGAGCTGACTGAAGATGTGGGAAGGATGTGTTCACAAATTATATGGCAGTCAATTTTCAACAGTCCATAGGAAAAAAAAAAAAAACCACAAAGAACCAAACCAATACATCAGGAAGCCCTCACAGTAACTTACTGAATGAATTCCCCTGGAGATCTTATCATGTTGTAGCCTTTGGCCATGATTCGATATGCAGGAATCAGTGTTCAGTTCTCAGCCCTGCTCCCTTTCTTCTCTGCTCTCTAGCTGAGATGCTCCATTTCCCTTCTGTCTCAGATGGCAAATGCCTTTTCAAGTTTTTGCCTGTTGCCCATCACCACAGCATCTTCCCCATTAAATTGATGTCAATTGCAAAGTCCTTTGCAGCTTTTATGGGCTTTATAATACTCCTTGCAGGATGCTCAACTGTCTATATTGGCTATCACTGTCATCCTCTGAAATACTGCTGTCATTCACATATGTAATGTCCCCAGTCCCAAAGGATCTGCAGCCACTGTGCTAACTACACCTAAGTGCAGGGATTGCTTTGCTGTTGAAACGCAGCTGTCTGCTGAGGATAGAGGAGGAGAGGGCTGAGGCACTAGCAAACAGCTTTTTGCCTGCTTCCTGGGGGAGATGACAAGCTTTTGGGCAGAGATAGGAGAAACCACTCCTTTTATGGGGCTTCCATCCCAGCAGATACTGGAATGGGCATTCGGAAGAAACAATGGTGCATGCAGACCTCTCAACCTCATTTTCTCTCTCCTCGTTAACTGGCCATCAATCACCATTCACTGTCCCGGGCAGTATAGGCCTGGTGACTGGGACAGTGTAGTCAAACAGGCAGATGTACACAGCTAGCTCAGCCCTGTGTGTCTGCACATTACCTGCAGCCCTATGATTCCCCAGCCTGGGATTCAGGGAATAACATTTATCTTTGCTCAAGTTACCTTCAGCACCACATGTGAGGAGGGATAAAAGCATTGATTCTTTGGCTGGTGTGCAGGGGAAAGACAAATCACATCTGCTGGTGTTTGCAGGGTTGTTGTCCAGAGCTCAGCCCACAGCTGCTTGATTTCCACCAGCAGTGACAGTTAACCATGGAGCAGAAGAGCTTTTGCCTGTAGGGCCCAAGTCCAAAAGACTGCAGAAGGAGAATGAGGCAGAGTCACCCTGCTGCTGTTATTTAGACTCTCACTATGCTAATTCCTCGTGTCCACAGTGCCCTGGTGGGAAAGTGTAGATGCACTTTTGTCTCTACAAGGAAGAGACCTTCTGCTTCTGGTGGTCCTTCCACTGCCTATGTGAGATCCATTTGTTTCTCCAGGCAACAGCCTGTTCTGGCACTAAGGTACAGCCATGTATGTTTCATCTGCTGCCTGTAGCATTGGCCAACAGGGTGGCTGGTGCTTTGGTTTGGCATCTTTTCATTCAATCACCAAACAAGAGCAGGATGTGATGCCTGGATGAGGCACTTAGTACCATGGTCTAGTTGATTGGCTAGGGCTGGGTGATAGGTTGGACTGGATGATTTTAGAGGTCTCTTCCAGTCTGGTTGATTCTATGATTCTCTTCTGACTCATGGCTAGGCTGTTGAGGCTGTCTGGAATGTTGTTCCCTCTGACTTGCTGTGTACATTGCTTCCCCTCCTCGTTTCACACTCCTGTTTCCTCTTTCACCCTGTGCCGTGTATCTTATGGGGTTACAGCTCTTCATGTCAGTGCAGCATCTTATACCATGGTCCTCTGAGGCCCAAGTGCTGTTAAAGCTCTATCTGAAAGCACTTATGTAAGATCTTTCACACACTGGAGCAGGACACAGGAACAGGTTACCCAGTGAGGTGGTAGGAGCTCTATCCCTGGAAGTTTTTAAGGCCAGGCTGGATGTGGCTCTGAGCAACCTGAATTAGAGTGAGGTGTTGGGACTAGATGATCCTTAAGGTCCCTTCCAACCCTGACAATTCTGTGGTCCTGTGAAGCCTGTCTCCTGTGTGACCAGAGCCACATCTAATCCAGGAGGAGGAGGAATTATAATGGTTAAAGCGTACAGAGGCAGGCTGTTAGGTGGACAATGACAGCCAAGCTTTTTCTTTAATCCAGCACCTGCCAACAAAAGCACAGGTGAGACAGGGGAGCTAGGCCCTGGGCAAGAGGGTGGAAGCAGGAACTCAGAGTGAAAGAAAAGGAGAAAAGAAAGCAAAAGAAGCAGCCCTGAAAACGCGGATGAATGCTGTGATGGTTTGGGTTTCCCCCGCCCCCCACGCTTTTAGAAATCACCCAGACTAGACTCAGTCAGCTCTGGAAATCTGAATGAAGCTTATATTTACAGCTGGCACAATTTACAAGCAGATATTTACAGGGTATGCAGATATATACAGAAATATACAAGGTAAAAAGGTAATACAAACACAATTCCCCTCCCAGAAACCTGAGTCCCCAGGAGGGGCTCTCAACCACCCCTCACCTTCCCCCTACCCCTCTCTACCTTACCCCAATCCCAAGGAAGAATGGAGGTGCGGCCAAAGGGATTAAAAAGCAAGGTGAAGCAGCCAAGCAAAGGAGGGTGAGGTTAGAAAGCAAGATGGAGTCCAGCCAGCAGCCTCAGCTTCTCCCCAGCAGGCAAAGCTCCCCAGCGAAGAGAAGAAGCAAGCGACCTAATCTTTGTTTTGCCTTTCTTCTTTACACATCCCAGCAAGACTGTGAGGGAAGTAGACCTCACCATTGTTTTCATTTTACAGCCTATCATCTAGTTCTTCTCACCAAAACATGCTAGCTAGGCTCAAACTAGCACAAATGCCTAGCACTCCTATTCTGTGCCGTTTATCTGGGGAGAGGGGCTTGTCTGACTTCTTGGTGTTGGTAGTTTCTAGGAGTTGAAGTTTCACCTCTGCAGTAAAGTGCCCGAAGGGAGACATATACACGTTACCAGGAAATTGTTAAACAGTGCCTGTAAAGACGTTGTTGCCACACATCAGGAGAGTGGGAGCAAGGGGAGGAACCATTACACTGTGGGCTAAACTGGGGCTGAAAGTGTTTCTTTAGGGGACGTGCCCAAGGCTGGGGGGTACTGGTCCCGTGCTGGTGGTTAGAGAGTGTCTCGTCTGTCACAGCTTCAGCAGCAACAGCAGGCGAGCCTGGCACTTGAGAGCAGGAGCCTCTCCTCTTCCTCCTTTCTGTCTGCCCCACTGCTGCACCTACAGGGATCCTGCATGCTTTGATATCATCTCCTAAGGGCAACTGGAGAGAAACAGGGAAGCAGCAGGCCTTCTGCTGTCCCTGGGAGCCTTCCAGCTTGGAAGCAGCAGCTCAGATGAACCATCACCAAACTGTGAACTGCCTGGAGCAGGAGCAGAGCAGGCTGGGAGCAGTCCCTGGGACGGGTGTCTCCATGTAATGCTACAGCGTGGCACAGCTTGCTCGGCATGCCAGGCAGCTCCTCCAGGCACCGCTGAGGCTGGAGACAATGAAATCCTGGCTTTGCATACAGGGAAGATCCTTGCTGTGTGGAAAGTAAACAAAATGCTTAATTTGCAGCCATTGATTTATTGTGCTGCTTGCTGAAATGATATTACAGCTGCCTGCAAACTGGTTTACATCTCTGACAGCGAGCTCCCATACTGCCGGTGTTACAGAAGCCATCACTGCTCACCCACAGCAGTGCCAGCAGGAGGCTGAGATGTGCCAGCTGCAACTGAAGAGCAGGGATCAGAGCCTCAGCTGGTGTAAGCCTTGGCAGCACTGCACCAGTCGACATTTGCCCAGGCCTGGTGCACTGCATCCTTTTTCATGCGTGGTGAGAAGTCCTTTGCACTAAGAGGACAGGCTGTGTGCTGAGTATATTGGGTGCAGCTCCTTCTTGTTGATGGGCACTGAAGAAAGATACTGTCCTATGTGCAGAGAAATCTGGAGGAAGAGACCTTGGCATTTCTTTTGTGTGACAGTTTGGAAGGGGTTATTCTGGGTATGTCCTTTTTTGATAGGGTTTGTGGAAGGACCAATTTAGTCCCTACCCTCTATTGCTATATGTGTATCTCTTCTGATCTCAGCCTGATCTTTGCTTGCTCTGTATTTCCAGTTCAGCCTGTACATCCTGATTGGACCAAATGATCTTAAAGAGTCTTTTCTGACTTAAATGATTCTATGATCATTGAGGGAAGGACTCATAGGCAGCACTTTTTATTTCTAGTGCCCTCATCACTGTGGTAGTCCAAACCTCTTGGCCACTGTGTGCATGTAAATTAAGTAAGGAAAAAAACACCCCAGTCTGTGTGTGTGTGGCTGGTGATCAAAGGTAGGAGCTTGCAGCCTAACAGGCAGTTAAAACAACACTTGAAATTCCTGTTGATCTTTTATCATTGCTGGCTGTGCCTGCTAACCCTTGGGAAAGCTGTAGTCTGTGTATTACATTTATTGTGGCTTCATTTGTGACAGCTTTTTGGAGACAGGGAACTGGTAGGGCAAACACTGGCTGATGGCCAAAGGAAGGCAATATACACCAGGAAGGAGCTACAAGTCATTCAGTGCAATTGGAGCAGCAGAATGGCACTGATGGTGGGAGAGAGGCTTGCTAAGGTCAGTGATGAGAAATGACTTGTCAGGCACAGTCCAATTTTGAGACAATTCCTTCTTCCCCTCCCTCTGTGGGCAGCTGCCCAGGTGTGTGGAGCTCTGAAACATGCTCTTCTGTACCATGCCAGATTTGCTTTGGATGACTGTATAATGGGCTACCTTGGAGAAAAATGATGTTATCCTTTGAAGTGCAAAAGGCTGGATTGCTCAAGGGAAGGCACTGAGTAGCAGCTGTGCTTGCTGAGCATCATCCAGGCAGGTGGTTATAGGCTACCCTCATGCCAGCAAAACCAGGGGGCTGCATGGAGAGATGGCTGATGTGGAAGAGAAATCCCATGCCAGCACCTCAGTTTGCTGACAGCTCAGTCCTGACAAACTCGGCCCAGGTGTAACTACATCCTGCTGCCTTTTTAACAGTCTGGGGCTGGGACTAACTGATGAAAGACAACACCTAGGCATTAGGGTCTATCCATGTACAAAGAAGGGCAACAAAGTTGGTGGAGGGGTCAAGAGCATAAACTGTCTGAGAGCTGTCTGAGGAAACTGGGATTATCTAGTCTGGAGAGAAGGAAGCTCAGGGAAGACCTTAGCAGCCTCTGCAACTACCTGCAAGGAGGCTGCTGTGAGGTAGGGGTTAGTCTGTTTTGCCAACTAACAAGCGATAGAGTAAGGGGAAGTGGTCTCAGGTTGAGCCAAGGGGAGGTTTCAGCTGGACATTACAAAAAAATGTCTTCACAGAAATGGTTCTAAAACCCCGGAAGAGGCTGCCCAGGGAAGTGATGAAGTCACCATCCCTGGTGGTATTTAAAAGCTCTGTAGATGTGGTGCTGAGGAACATGGATTGGTGGTGACCTGGTGGGGCTGAATTAGCAGTTGGGCTTGATGATTTTAAAGCTCTTTTTGAATCAAAATGATTCTATGATGCTATTTCTAGTGGACAGAGTGGGGCTAGAGGGAAGGCACACCCTGTCCCTTGCCATCTGCCTGCCACCTCTTGCCCTGGATAGTATGTCTGGTGTGTTGAGTCCCAGCAGGGGTGGCCCTGTCTCCTGGGCAGTAATGCTACCCTTGTGTTTAACCTTGCAAGCCTCAGCTAGATGAAGGAACTCCTTGCCTGTCCCTGTCAGTTGGTGTCCCAGTTCCTGCATGGGGGAGCACAGGAGGCAGCAAAGTGTCTCTTTGCCTGATGGAGGCTTCAGGGCATCAGACTTCCAGCTATGCTTCCTCCCCTCCATGCGT
Source organism: Tricholaema leucomelas (assembly GCA_013400475.1). Lineage (NCBI taxonomy): Eukaryota > Metazoa > Chordata > Aves > Piciformes > Lybiidae > Tricholaema lacrymosa > Tricholaema leucomelas. The sequence continues at coordinate 12,639 of WAAF01004564.1, forward strand.
TTTCCCTCCTCAGGGGAGGCAGGTTCATTAAGCCAAGAAGCTGTGTGCCAGCAGGGAGCCCTGCTGCAGAGAGAGGATTGCTTGGCACTGGGCTGTGCTGTGCAGGCTGCCTGTCTTAAATCTCTGCCCTGTTAAATGGGATTGGCTTGTGTGCAAGCAGGCAGAGTGCCCTTCTAGCACATGGGCATTAGTGGCTGAAGCCGCCAAGACATCATTGCTGATCATTAAGTGTGTTTATAAAGGCAAGGCCAGGAGCCAGGAGGGCCCCACTGACTCAATCCTACTGCTGTAGCTGAGCCAGCAGCAGGGGCTGCAGCACAGGGAATTCTGCTCCCAGCCAGACTCACATCTACATTAAAAATGCCCTGTGCAAGTCAGGGGCAAGGACAGGCTGCATACCTTGCTGGATGCAGCATGGTGGTTGAGGATGTTGTGCTGTGTGAATGGGGCACCCCTCCCTGTGTGCCGTGTGCTTTTCCCTGGGTGGCAGAGTTGCTGTTGGCTCTGCAGTGGAGGAATGGAGGGGTGTGGGGCCATGTATGGTACCTGCTCAATAGGGAGCTATGTAATGGCACTGGGAGCTGCTTGCCCCCGTGGGCAGGGTGGAGACAGGTGTTTGGTTTCTTGACAAGAGCAACCTTTGCAGAGTAATCCTTCCTCTAGCACAGAGCCTGTTGCAGAGGGAATTGTTACCAGAATATTTTGTTGAGTTTTCTTTTTTAAAGCCCAGTAGAAAGTCCACAAGAGACTCATCATGAGGATGGCCTCAACACTCAAGTCCAAGCTCCTTGGGCAGGCAGCAGCATGTGGGGTTCCTGGGGGAGCTGAGTGGGTGCTTTACACAGCACGCACTCTGGGAGGCTGGACACAGGCACAGTGGTCACTTGGCCAGTTGTCAGGCTGCTGTTAATAGCTGCTGCTGAGCACAAGCAATGTGCTCCACAAGGGACTCTCAGCACCACTCATCTAGGCAGAAAAGCTCTGAAAGGAGCCAGCACCAGCTCTCAGAAATCCATGCAACTGCTTTGCTTTCACCACTGCTTGGGCTCAGAGGCCAGAGTGATTAGATATGGCAATGCCAGAGAATTAAGACAATCTTGGCAAGAACAAAACCTTCTGCTGCCATCCTTCTCCTAAGTTTTCTGAAGGGACTGGTGGCAAGGGTTTTGAAGGTGGTAGGAAGGAGCCTCTGAATCCAAACCATGTGTCTTTGGCAATTGCTCCATGTGGTGTTCAACCATGCTGTGGAGTTATCCTAGCCACAGCCTACCTTTGGACCATGTTTAGATTAGCCATGGGCAGGGGAAGGAAACAACACCAGCAGCTTTGCCTTCTTGATGGAAGAAGGCTCTGACTGAAAAAAATGTCTTCAAGTCAAGATGGCACTTGAACCTTTGGAGACTTATTAGTAGAAGCTGAGTAAAGGTCCCACTTCCCCTCTAAGCCAGTATTTTCTAGCTGATTTGGGTATTAGCCAGCAGCAACAATGCCTAAGATACTGCAAGGTAAGAAGGTAGGTTTCCAGCAGTAACAAACCATGTCTGAGGAAGAGCTACTCTTGTAGTACTCTGACTGCCTGGCTGGGCTACTATAAAAGTGTCACTAAAGAGCAATTGGTGGTTGCTGCTTTTCTGGGCTTATGGCACAAGGAATGGAAGAACTGGTGTTCCTGTTGGGGCTGAATGCTCCATGGAGAACAGCTTATGGAAAAGACCCTGGGTTTTTTGGTTTTGTTTAAATTTAATGCTAATTTCCACATTTCCCAGTCTTTGCTTTCTCTCGGGTGGCTGGCTAAGGAATGATTGGATTGTTGTAGCTGCTTAAGAGAATTGTGCCATGGCTCTTTGCCAGGTTCAGTAAAATGATTCCTGTCGCTTTGGTAAAGGACATGGGTGTTTATGGGAGCCTGTTGATGGTGCAACCCCTGGAGCCCAAAGTGCATGCAGCATCCTCCACTGAGCTCCTGGGGAATGCTGACCATTGGCATCCTGGCCTGGATCAGGAACAGAGTGGCCAGTAGGACAAGGGAGGTTATTCTGCCCCTGTACTCAGCACTGGTCAGGGCACACCTTGCGTACTGTGTCCAGTTCTGGGCTCCTCAATTCAAGAGAGATGTTGAGGTACTGGAACATGTCCAGAGAAAAATGATGAAGCTGGTGAGAGGCCTGGAGCACGGCCCTGTGAGGAGAGGCTGAGGGAGCTGGGGGTGTGCAGCCTGGAGAAGAGGAGGCTCAGGGCAGACCTCATTGCTCTCTATAACTACCTGAAGGGAGGTTGTTTGCAGCCAGGGGGGGGTGGGCTCTTCGCCTATGCAACCAGCAACAGAACAAGGGGACACAGCCTCAAGTTGTGCTGGGGATCTAGGCTGGATGTTAGGAGGAAGTTGTTGCCAGAGAGAGTGATTGGCATTGGAATGGGCTGCCCAGGGTGGTGGTGGAGTCGCCGTCCTGAAGGTGTTCAAGGAAGTACTGGATGAGACACTTAGTGCCATGGTCTAGTTGGCTGGATAGGCCTGAGTGCTAGGTTGGACTGGATGATCTTGGATGTCTCTTCCAACCTGGTTGATTCTATTCTATTCTATTGCTGGAAGAGTTAGGGACAGGTGTCCTGCTCCCCTTGTAGGGACATGGCTGCACTTAGAGGAGGAGCAGCCATGACACAGAGCATCAGAGAGGTGTCTTTAACTGGCACAGAGATCCTCTGCCTGCCCAGTGTGGTGTGCATACCAAATCCAAAGTAATTTTCAACCTCTTTTCAGCAGTGGGAGGAAAAAGGACTTTGCCTGGCAGTGGAAAGCAAATGCTGGTTTGGTGAGGAGGTAGCCTGGCTGTGCTGAACATCTGCAAGTGATGGCCAGTGCTTAGAGAAAAGGTGTCGCAACTCATCACATGCCTGAATCATGACAACAAAGGATTTCTTCTTCCATGCCTGCCTTCTCAGCTCTGGCAGCATTTGCACACATCATTCCTGAGATTGAGATCATTCATGCATCGATGTACCCTAGGGAATTAAACTTCTCCTCCTCTGCAACCTTAAAAGGAAGGAGCTAAAACCAGGATACACAAACTGATGAAAATTACTGATTTTATTCACTATTTTCAGCACATTTTTCCCCAGAATAGAATTGGATCTGGGTAATTAAATAATCTTTAACTGTTCTGGGCAGGGATGCAGAGCTGAAGTGTAGTCAGCATTTAACACTAGGGAGAACCATGCTGGATTTCTGGTGTTTGGGGGCTGTTTTAGGATTGTAACTTCAGCTGATTAGGCAACAGGCTCCAGTGCTTTGCTTCTACCTTGTTTACTTCACATTGCACACAGCAACTTTTTATCTGCAAACAATCTAATGAAAGCAGACACTATTATGGTAGTTACTAAGGAGCAGACCTGAGAAATGAGACTGGAACACAGTGGTCCTTCCCATCCTTGTCTGAGCAGTCAGGGAATAAGATTTGCTGGAACCAGAGCATTTGGGGAATGGGCAAGGCTGTCCATCTTTCCTTGGCGAAGTGGAGTTTGTCTGCCAGTGCTTTGTGGGTCACCAGGACCTAAAGAAAGCTGCAGATCTCCCCATTCACATTAAAAAGTAGATAGGAAAGTAATACCAAAGTCAGACAGTGGTGTTGCCTTAGGCCAAGCTTGATGAAAGGTTTTAGGCAAGTAGACTAGTGAGTTGGGAATACAGGACAAGTGACTAGCCCAGCTTCATGGGCTTGTAGCCCCAAACTGAGTTAGTATTTCTCTTCCCTGTGCTATGTTTTGTCACTGCTGCTGCTAAGCAGTGTTAAGTGCTACTGCTTCAGAGGGAACGGCTTGGCCTCTGCAGGGGACACAGAAAATACATGTTCTCCCAGACACACTTAGCTGCCAGCCACCTTCCCACAAGGTGGGACATTTCTTATTATCCCAGGAAGGCGAAGAATGTGCCACTGTGAGATGTAATTCCCCCTGTTGGAGGCCTTCTGCCAGAGCCATCCATCCCTTTGGCATGGCAGAGGAAGGAGCAGAGAGCCCTTGGCTGTAAGTGTACTGAACGATCACCCTCTCCTGGGTGGCACTGAGACACTGCTGTGCCAATGCTTTGGCTCCCTGCTGGCAAATGGTAAGGGCTGGTTTTGCCTCATCACAGAAGCCAGAGCTGTAACCTTGATCTACCTGGCATGGCTGGTCCTCAGGGCCGTCCCTGCTGTCACTGAAACTTGCCCTGGATGACAGCAACTGAAAACCTTGAGGTCATGTTTCACTGGGACAATGGTTCCCACGTGTTTAAATCACATTTTAAAGCGAGGGTTAAGTGAGTAAGTAACCTCAGCACTTCTGTTCCCCACATCTGCTTGATTAATGGATAGGAAAATGATTAACTGGGAGATAATTTCCCATCATTTGGACTTTGGGTTTTTTGGGAAGTCTGGGCCTGTGGATTCTCTTGGCTCTCTCAAGGGTGAGCAGTTTCTCATGTCCTTGAGCGTAAATGCCAAACTGCTCAGGCTTGGCTGCGGCATTGGCTTTATTTGCCAAGGACTTCAGAGCGTGCCTAAAGAACAGAGCAAGAGAGAAGAGGGAAAACAGACAAGTAATTCTGACACACTTTAGTATTCCTGGCGGTGCTGCTGCCATCAGCTGTTCTATCAGCTTTCACAGCCCGTGCTATAATTAAGATCTGTCAACACTGATAAAAGGGAGAACATTCAGTCAACTAATTAAGTATTGCTTTAATACTCTAATATTTAAATTCAGGTTCCTAAATCAGCAGAATAATAAAATGTTTTATGTCTGCTTAAATGGCAAGGGAACAGAATGTGAATATCTCAATAGCAGATTTAATTATCAATCTGCCTTGTCCCCTTGGAGCAGAGCAGATCTCAGTGCTGGTGAAGTGGAACCAGGATCCCTGACAGCTGTGGGAGGCGAGTGCAGAGATGCAGAGCTGGCCAGAGAGAAGTCCTGAGCTGGAGGGAGTCCAGCAGCGTGAGCAGCATGGCTGGCAAGGGCTTCAAATAAACCTGAGGATGCTCTGGAGAAAGGGAGGTGGGGTTGTTAAGCACGGGGAGGGAAATGGCTCCTGCCACTGGCATGAAGATGAGAGCCTTATTAGCTTATATCTCATTATATTAGGAAAAAATTCCTCACAGGGTTGTCAAGCCCTGGCTCAGGTGGTGGAGTTACCTTCCCTGGAGCTATTTAAACAGACATGTAGAAGTGGTGCTGAGGGACGTGGTGGTGACATGACTGTGCTGGCTTAATGGTTGGACTTCATGTTCTTAAACATCTCTTCTAACCAAAATGATTCTGTCTGGGCCCACAGCCTGCAAGTCTATGTTGCTGCTCTTTGATTTACTAGCAGCAGGGTGTCAGCTATCACAGACTGCACATTTCTGCCCCACCATTGTCACTTGGCCATGAGATGTGAACATGATGGAGCATGACCAGAGAAGGACCATGAGGATGCTCAGCACCTCTGCTATGAGGACAGACTGAAAGAGTTGGTGCTGTTCAGTCTGGAGAAGATGAGACTTGGATCTGACCTTGTTGTGGCCTTTCAGTATCCGAAGGGGGCCTACAAAAAAAGCTGGGGAGGGACCTTTTAGGCTATCAGGGAGTAACAGGAGTAGGGGGAATGGAGGGAAGCTGGAAGGAGGAGATTCAGCCTGGATGTGAGGAGGAAGTTGTTGAGCATGAGAGCAGTGAGAGCTTGGAATGGGTTGCCCAGGGAGGTGGTTGAGGCCCTGTCCCTGGAAGTGTTTAAGGCCAGGGTGGATGAAGCTGTGGCCAGCTCTAGAGTAGGGTGTTCCTGCCCATGGCAGGGGTGTTGGAACAAGATGATCCTTGTGGTCCCTTCCAACCCAGACTGATTCTATTTTTTTGGGGGTCTCATCTCACGCTGCTTGGCTGGAGCAGCCTTGGGGTCTCATGCTGCAGTTCTGGGTGGGTAGGCAGGGCAAAAGGCCTCCATGGAGTGCCTGTACACAAAGCAGCTCAGCCTGCCCTGTGCTTGCTGTTTCGCTCTGCAGTGCTAACCAGTGGCAGTTTGCTGCTGTTATCTTTGGTCAGCTCCTCCTTGAATCTGAGGCTACAGGCCTCACTCAGGTGCATCTGGACAAGATGGAAATGCTTAGCTGTAGTGATGAAAGAAGCCTCTTTGTCCTTTCCAGCTTTGCTGTGGGTGCCAATGGGCCTGCACACTGGGGAGGAGGGAACGATATGCAGCAGTGGCTCAGGGCACCAAGGAGATAAGCCATGGGTTGGGATGCTTCATGCATTGTCCATGGCTCCAGTTACAGGAAAAGAGCTGAGCAGGGAGAACCATGTCTGAGCTGGACCAAGCTGAGCAAATTCTTCAGCAGGCCTTAGGCTTTAGCATTGCCTTTGCCCTTTTTGTTTTGGTTTTCTGGGAATATTTTAGCAAGCACATTCACAGGCTGGGGTGCCCATGGAGGAGGGGAAGATTTGTTGAGTTTGATCTCCAAGAGGACCACAAACTTAGGTATTCTAAGTATTTGTACTGGAAACTTGATGGAGAACTGCTCTACTCACCCTGGTAAGAAACATGGGCAGCTGAGGAGCTCATGTGTGCCACTGAACCAAGTGCTCTGGTTGTGATTGTAACGAATCTGAGGGAGANTAGGTTGGACTGGATGATCTTGGAGGTCTCTTCCAACCTGGCTGATTCTATTCTATTCTATCAGAGTCAGTCGCTGCTGCTGCTGGTTGGGCTGTGGTCTGACTGGGAACTCTGGGCAGGCACAAATGCTGGGTCTGGAGTTCTTTTAGAGCTTGAAGCTGTTCTCAGAAATTACATGAGGTGGAAAAAGGTTTGGGTGGGGGGAGGGAGGAAATCAATGTGGAAAGTCCCGCTCTGTTCATATGTAATTTGCAAACTGAAAAGGAGGTGAAATTCATCAAGGAAATGAATCATTGCAATGATTTCTTTAGCTCTTATAGGGAGATGATTTATCCCTATCGATCTATTTGTAATTCTGAGTAACTCCCTGTGGAAGCTGTCTGCTGTGGTAGGTATCTGAAATCAACCAAGTGCCTTTTTTTAAATACTATAGTTAATCCAAAAGGCTTTAGTCAAGATTGCAGCTGCCTTCTGCAGCACTTTTCAGAGGTTACTGAAGGAATGCATGGTCCAAAGAGTTCTCAGAAAATTCTGTGACTTCCATTCTACAGCAGAACCTCAGCAGTATGAAATGACTTGCCCAAGGTCATTTAGGTGTGTAAGAGGAGGCTGGATGAGGCACTTAGTGCCATGGGGTAGTTTATTAGAAGGGTTAGGTGATAGGTTGGACTCGATCATCTAGAAGTCTCTTCCAATCTAGTTAATTCTGTGATTTAGAGTCTGTAGCAGACTTTGGGAAGGAATTGAAGTTGACTTAGTCCAAGTCAGATGCTCTGGTTTGCATGGAATAGCCCCAGAGCAGGAATTATTGGTATACCTGCTGCAGAAACCTTACCTGTAAAAAAAAACCCTGAGGATTTAATCTGAATCCTCGAGTTTTATGGAGGGAGCCTGAAATCCTGGGTCATTTTCCTGCCCTACAGGAAATGGAGCGTGGGTCACCTTCAAAAGGCAGCTCAGCTCTTAAGTGCATGTTTGAAGTTGGGGTAGATACCACACTGCATCTCACCCTGAGGATAGGGATGAACAACTGCTGAGGTTGTTTTGAACTGAGGAGAAAGAATTCCTGGAAGAGAAATGCCCTGGAGAACTGACGGTACAGCACTGGTGTGTAGCTCAAGGGCTACTATCCTTCCTCCTTCTCCTGGCAGCTTCACATCACTGTTATTTTGTGGGTGGGCTATGGCTGCTGTTACCCTGTGAGTCTGGCACGAGTGTGCTTTGTAGCAAGGGATTTTGTGCCCATGCTGCCCAAGTGTGTGTGTCCCAAGCGTGCCATTCAGTACATGGGAGGGGGTGACCAGCAGAAAGGTGGAGTTATTTGTTATAACATAGAGAAATGTGGCAATTTCATACCCTGCAGCTCCCTCCTGACAACTCATCCTCCTGCATCACACTGCAGTGAGTGACAGCAACCAGAGGCTATTCATAAGGGTGGCATCTCAGCATGTAATAATCATAATTACATGAAATAATAACTATCTAAAGGGCATCACTGTGAATGACAAGGCAGAGAATATACCTTGACACCTGCCAAAGATGCACTAAACACACAGAGAAAATTTCCCCAGGATCCTGTCACTTTGTCAACTAACAGAACCAGCCAGAGTTAATAAAATTACTCAAACAAAGTCAAGTAGAGCTTTTTCCCTTGCTGCCAGAGGCTCACTGCCTCACACAGGTTCAGAGAGTCATCAAGGGATTTCACATAGGTCTGGCAATGCTTTTGTTGTTACTGTTTCAGGTTGTAATTAATAGGAGAAGTTTCTCTGCATGGAGTTTAATTGATAATTAGAGTACTAATGCTCATAATTGATAAAGTGCAGGTACCAGCAGACTTTGGGGACCTGCTTAAAAAAAAAAAGGAAAGGATTGAGATTTCCTTCGCTGCTATTCAAGAGAGATTTTGAGATACTGGAATGTGTCCAGAGAGGGGCAACGGAGCTGGTGAGAGGCCTGGAGCACAGCCCTGTGAGGAGAGGCTGAGGGAGCTGGGGGTGTGCAGCCTGCAGAAGAGAAGGCTCAGGGCTGACTTCACTGCTGTCTACAACTACCTGAAGGGAAGCTGTAGCCAGGTGAGGTTGGCCTTTTCTCCCAGGCAACCAGCAAGAGAACAAGGGGACACAGTCTCAAGTTGTGCCAGGGGAGGTCTAGGAGGAAATTGTTGGCAGAGAGAGTGATTGGCATTGGAATGGGCTGCCCAGGGAGGTGGTGGAGTCGCTGTGCCTGGAGGTGTTCAAGGAAATACTGGATGAGGCACTTAGTGCCATGGTCTAGTTGACTGGCTAGAGCTGGGTGCTAGGTTGGACTGGATGATCTTGGAGGTCTCTTCCAACCTGGTTGATTCTATGATTGTTTTCCATGTGTTAGGGCTAGAGTCTGTATTGTGGGGCAGCTGATGAAACAGCTTTTGAGCTGATGTGCAGCAGCAGGTGATCTTTCATTGTGCAGTGTCAAATCCTTTCTGTAAAACAAACATGGAAATTGTTTGGACAATACCCCCCCTTAACCTGAAAAATGGCTATGGAAAGTCAGGAAAGGGAGACAGGCAGGTAGCATGTATAGATGAAGGATGGACCACTGCAGCTGGAGGTCAGGGCACTGCGTGTGTCCCACAGGACTTGATCTTTTCAAAGCATTTGGAAGTTATCTGAATCTCCCTGAAAATGAAACTTTATTGCATGGCTCCTTAAGATGAGATTTTAAGTGTCTCTTTAGCATTGTTCTTTGTCACTTTGCAAGTTTGCACAGGACAATTTTGTTCTACATGGTTGTGAGATGAGGTATTTCACCATGCCTTGTTATATTCCCTGATAGAGACCCTCAGTTCCTTGGGCTTCCATGCATGTCCTCTGCCTGCACGTCCTCCTTTGCCTTGTATTTAGGTACAAGGGGGAAGAACTCTGTGCCAGTTCAGCCCAAGCCCAGAGGCACCCATGTCCCCAAAGAAGGGTGTCAGACATCATGGCTGTAAAAACAACACACAGCCTGAAGTTCATACAAGAGGTTTATTTATACTCCTGGCTGGATGCACCAATGGTTTCCATGGGAATGGGAAGGGCTGCACAGTAGGACAGCTGCTCTTATTGCACATGATGGAGAGCTAATGGGAAGGGCTGCAGCCTCCTTAAGCCCTCATTAATCCAATCCCCCGCCAGCTTCTCAGCTGTGGGTAGCTCTGGACCATGCACTGCTTGAGTCAGGTCCTGTTTACAGGCAGCTCACGGGTCCTGATGCCAGAGATGCAATTTTCAGGAAACAAATGCCTGTTCCTATTGAAGTGAAGGGAGAAAAATAAATGTTCTGTGCAGCCTTTTGGTGATTATTCTTCTGGTGAGTGGAGGTGAGGAGTGTTTATTTATTTAATATCTATTTATTTCTTTTTATTCCTATAATGAAACTGCCACAGGGGAAAGAAGAACTGCAAGTGGAGCTTGCATTGTTATCACTGAGTCTCTTTCCTGTGTGGCTGCACAGAAAACCCAGGGGAGAATGCAGGTGGATCCAGCATCAGCTGCCATGTGCTGGTGGAATTTGAACCCCCTCTTGAGAGGCTGCTGGCCAAATTCTGCTCCTGGCCTGCATTCCCTGCAGACATCTTCCAGATCCACAGTGTGACCTGCCCCATGCTTAGTTTTGCATGGAAGTTATCCCAAAGGGAGGAAGCTGGGTCCATGCAAGGGTAGGGATGACTGCACAGCACCCACCCGAGCCCAGCAGCCCTCTTAGCAGGGGAGAGATGCACCTCAGGTTTCCCTAGAGAGCCCTCGGGGTCTCTTGGGCTTAGCATCCCTGAGACAGCGTCAGCCAGGACAAAGTTTCACTTACCCCATCATTTGCTGTGAGGGCAGGAATTTCTGGAAGGTGTGGGTTTCCCTGGAGCCACCGAGTGCCATCTGCCAGGTGAAGGGCTTTACTCTGGGGGCTGCGGTGTGCAGGGAGAACGGAATCACAGAGCATCCACAAGGAGACGGAGATTGGCAGGGAGAGGCCAAGGGCTGTTAATAATACAGTAGGTGGAGGAAAGCAGAGGATAAAACACAGCAAAAATTGCATTCAGACACCACAGATGACAGTTATTTTGATTTGTAAATGTCTACCTAGTTGGAAAAGCTGCCATAAATAATACCTGGCTGTCAGGCCGTGCTGATCCGCGGGCTGTGCCGAGCAGGGCTGCGCTCAGGCGTGGGACTGATGGGGGGCTCTATTTTTCACAGTGTCTGTACAGGATAAACATACCCTCTTCTTGCACAGATTTGTCATTGACAAATCCCTGCTGCACCTGCACCCTGTCATTACCGTGCTCAGTCGCTCGAGTCTTACTTCAGAGGCAGAGGCTTCTTGCATTTATATATATTTTTATGAGAGAATAATTTTCCTTCTTGTCCCTCAGCAAAGGCAGCAGAATTCCTCATCTGACACTCTGGCTTCGTTGTAACAGAAGTTGCCTGTTGGTTTTGGTTTGCTGCAGCAGCCCCACGGTGGTGTCAGGGCTCGATGGCTGTCTCTGGGTAGCCCAGCAATGCACCACCCTGCAAATTTCTTCTCCCTGGCCTGGGAGAGCGTGTAAAATAGAGCCATTTCCAGGAAGATTCTTGGCAGTGGCCAAGATTTCACCTGTGTTGTGGATAAACAGAGCACTTAAATCTTCAGGGCTATCAATATTTATAGATTAATCTGTTTGAAGGCCGAGAGGGAACATTCATCATTATTCACTCTGTCCTCCATGGGCTGCAGAGTAGCATCAGCCCAGCCCATCAACCAGTGCCTGTAGGCAGTGCAAACAGAGCCGTGGCTGTTGTTGATCTTGACTGCTGCTCAGTTGTGGGGGGTTGCTTTCTTGATTGAAGCAGGAACCAGCAACAAGGACAGGTTTTTCCTTGGTGGGATTTGAGTGAATTTAAGATACCTATGAACCCTTAATATGATGCAGGCAAGCTGTCACCCTGCAGAGCATCCCATACCAGCCCAGTAGCTGCCTCCCAGATGCTGCTCTGAGCTGTGAACTGTGGCTGCAACAACTTGCAACCAGAAGCAGAGCTTCTGTATTGTGAGGGCTCCCTCAGTTTCGAGTGTCTCTTCTTTCCTCAGTCTGTTCTCAGACCTTGCATTGGCTCTCAGTTCAGTTTGGGACTGCAAACCACATCCCAAATTCCCACTTCTCTTGTCTGGCACAGTAGTAGCTGAGCCAAATGACTGCTGGGTATTTGACTGAGTTTTGCTTTGCATTCTGGGCTCAGGCAGATTTGCAAGAGAAAGAAATTAAGGAGAGACTGCAGCTTGAACTGAACACGATGTTCACATACCCTAGGGAAGCAAAGCTGCTGGGTGTTTTGCACAGCTGTGACCTCCAGACCAGTAAGGAAATTTCCCTGTTAAAGATGCACAAATCTTCCAACAGTGCCTTCTCTCAAGGTGCAAACTGCTATCAGTCAACACCATATCCAAAAATACAGCTTGCACTGCAGTTGGCTTTCATGCAGTGCTTCAGCTGGCCAGGCTTCCTGGGATGGCAGGGCAGAATTTGCTGTTAAATCAAAGTGCCTCTTTATTTTCTTAGCTCTGATGAGTACGTCTCATCCTGTCGTGGAACTATATATAGCTTCTCCCTAGCAGGAGACACAGTGGCTGCTCCTAGCCATGCCACCTCAGGTTGGATTAATTACCCCTGACATCATCCATTTTCATGGACACAGATCCCATTCCCTGCTGCTTGTAAACAGAAGCCGCTCGCAGAGCGAACGCGGGCGGGAGGCGATGAGGAGGCTCTGTAAACACCATGGGTTCGCACCCAGCCAAGGCATTTCCAGTGCCTGCTTAAGAGAGCAGAAGCAAACTTTTCACCTCCTTGTTTTTCTTAGGGCTTAGCAAGGAACCAGTCAGTTTGCAGCAGCTCTGATTACAAACATTTGCTCTTTTCTTTAGCCCCCAGTGACTCTGCTGTTGGCTTGGTGACAGCATTTATCCAGTGTCAGTGCTCCAGCCATCCAACAGCACTTGGCTATTCTCTTTGAGGCCAAGCTGTCCCCAGTGCCTCGTAAGAACCCTGAGGCCAGGGTTTCTTTTGGAGGGGCTGTTTGAGAGTGGTGTCAGGAGTGGCAGTTTGGGCTGGGGAGCCAGGAGCAGGCAGTCCAACCACCAGCTCCAAAAGACTGTAATTGATCTCTGAACCTTCTGCGGGAAGTAAGGCTACAGAAGCAGAGACAAGCAGCTGTTAGAGCTCTCTGCAACACCCCTTTGTCATTAAGAACCCTCCAGTGAAGCTGGAGTGTGCAGCACTGCTGCTGTGCCTCTTGGTTTAGTGTTTTTTGTAACTTGTGCTGCTCATCTGGGCTGGCTTGGAGTGGCCTCTTTGGACAGAAGAAGAAAATCTGTGAGGTTGCAGAGGGGAAATTGCTTCAAAGATCAGCTTCAGGTGACTGTTGTTCTCATGTGTACCAGTGCTTAGGAAAGGGCATTTCCTTTCCCTTTCCCCTTTTTACTGCTGTCCCAGATTCTTATTTCTTTGCTGTAGCTCCCAAGTTAACAGCCTCACACCAATCTGCCACAGCCTCAGTGGTCAGCTGTGGCCCATGCTCTTCAGAGCATGCTGTGAATGTTGGTGCAGCTTAGTGCTGCAGAGAAGCCATGGGGAAGAGCCTTCAGCAGGAGGTGGGAGCACTGGAGGACCCCTGTGTGTGAACATTGCACTACAATGCAGTATTCACACACTACAAAAAAGGCCTACAAAAAAGCTGGGGAGGGACATTTTATGCTCTCAGGGAGTGACAGGACTAGGGGGAATGGAGCAAAGCTGGAGGTGGGGAGATTCAGACTGGATGTGAGGAGGAAGTTGTTCAGCATGAGAGTGGTGAGAGCCTGGAATGGGGAGGTGGGAAGGTGGTTGAGGCCGCATCCCTGAAGGTGTTTAAGGCCAGGCTGGCTGAGGCTGTGGCCAGCCTGATCTAGGGTAGGGTATCCCTACAGGATGGTCCTTGTGGTCCCTTCCAGTCCTGACTGATTCTATGATTCTAAGAAGACGTCTTCATGAGCTGGAGGAAAAGTCTGGGGAAAAATTTGAGGCTCCTGCTGTGACCTGTGGAGAGCTGAAGTGATTTGAAGTCCCTGCAAAATGTCTCATACTTTTCTGATGTGGTACCTTCATCTTGTCAGTCCTGTAGCTGCTTGTGAACTGGGAATTCCTGGGAAGGAGGACTTTTTGCAGTCTGGTTATATCCTCATCCACTCACAACTGGTGGGCTTTTCTGTAGGACCGGTTTTTAGGTTATGGCTGAGGTCTGTGTGTGATGCCCATCTTTCTACTCAGCTTTTCACAGCTTACTTTTCACAGCTTACTTTTCACTAACGGCTGTAGGGTTGAACATATGGATACAAGGGAACAAATTCAATTCTCTGTCTTTAGGGCCCTGCAGTTAACTTTACCCTTTCTGAAAGAGCCCACAGAACACAGAGTTCTCTTGCACGTTTTGGGAGCTGTTCATAAGGCTTTGGTCAGAGAAGCAGCCAAGAAGGGTTTATAAATTAATGCACAGCATCTTGTCACACTCTCTCTTCCCTTTTGCAAGGAGACTTTTGTGAGCCCAGTCCTTTGTAGGCCAATGCATTGCACAAACCAGATGTGAAGAGCTGCTCGTCTTTAGGTTTGGGCTCTCCATTCCTCCACTGTGCTGGTGGTTTTTTTTTTCTTCCTTCTCTCATTGGTGTCATTCCTGTCAAGAGCTGGCAACTGAGACAGCAGTGAGTCAGTGGGAGTGGGAGGCAGCTGGGCTGAGGCATGCTTGGTAGGTTCCTCCTGGAGTTATGAATCTGGCAGTGCCTCTGCAGGACAGCTCTGAGGTCAGTCCTGTGCTTAGGGATGGTGATGATGGTAATTTCCCAGGACAGCTTTTGGAAAAACTTTGTGTTGGTCTGGTGATGCAGGATGTATCAAGAAAGCAGCAAGCTGGAGGTGGGGACAGGAGGCACACAGCAAGGTAAGTGTGACAGACACACTTCTGGAGAAACAGCATCCACCTGGAATGCTGCCAGCCCTGAGTATCCCACGTGTCAGCTGGGTTCCTATGGGTTCTGGTCTCCAGGGAGGGAAGGGAGCTGATACTTGAGGTCCTGGCAAAACTTACCCTGTAGTGAGCCCTTGTCAGACTGAGGTGGTGTTTCCAAACCTTCAGGCAACTGGGGCTGGGATTTCAGTCTGGGTTGGTTTGCAGATTCAGCCTTGGGCAACCTCAGGATAGCTCCTGTAGCTGCCTCTGCTGCTGGCACTGCTGAGCTTTGGCTTGAGACCTTCACAAATAAGTATTGGTTTCTTTTTCATTTGGAGGATGAGTGCTTCCATTTCATTAGAAAATACTACCAAAGGATGGCAGGAGGAGAGGGTATGAGAGATTAAATCCACTCATGAACTGGATCAGAGTACATTTTGTCTCTTGTGCTACCAGCTGTCTGAGATGAAAATGTCAGATCCTGCAGCAGGCAACTACAGCCCAATGGCAGGCTGCTTACTGCCCAGCCTCGGGTAGTTTGCTTGTGGTTTACATCCTGAAACAAGGAGTCTTTCACCCAAGGCTCTTTGCCTTATGCTTTCTTGTTAAAAGTCTGAACTGCCTCTGTGTCCCTCAGTATGACCCTTGGAAAAGCAAGGGGGATGGTGGGAAGAGAGAGAGATGAGCAGCAGCGTTGAGCTGGTCCCTTGGAGAAAATGGGCTTGCTGTCAGCCCAGAGCATTCCCCATATTGTGCCTCATGAGCATCTTCCCTCTCAAACTGTTGCATGCATGATTTATTTCTCCAACCTCCACAGTAGACATTAGCTCTGCTTTTTTTCTGGCTACTTCATGTCTGTATTTTGTGAACTTCCATGGGCTCCATATTTTTCTTTTATTTCTCTTTGCAACGCTTTTCATTCTGGAATGATGTGAACTTAATTCCTGTACCTTTTGCTCTGTGCTCTACTTCCAGCACATTAATGAAAAGAACTTAAATTCTACCAGGCTACAGACAAATCCTTGTAGCATCCCAGGAGTATCTCCCTTCAAACTGATGCGTTTCTGGTCCTTATTTTTCCTTTGTTCATTATGCTTAAGGCAGCAGTCAACAGGGATGGAGGTGTGTGTAGCTGAGCCAAATTGGAAGCTGATGAGTAATAAAAAATGGCTCTACACTTGTGAAAGGAGGAGTGGGGTGCAATAGCCTCATGTGAAAACAGTCGTGAGGCTCATGTTAATGTTTATAAGTACTGAAGGAATCAGTGCAGCACAGCTCAGATGCTGTGATCTTCAGATTAAGTGAATCTTGTCTCTCAATCACTGGCTGCATGTTGATGTGGTCACTAAAGAATGAGCAGCAGAGAGCAGTGTGGGGGAGAGTGGATGCCATACCTCTGCCAGAGCAAGGTGGGGGACTCAGTTGCTGCCAAGTACCTGTGGTGTGGCCTTAGAAAATAAATGTGTGCATCCATGATCACTCAGAGAGTGAGGGCTGACAATATCTGAAGGCTCATTTACAGTTGCTTTTAACCACAAAGGCATTTACTGTATGGTGTGCACAGTGCCAAAGTCAGACATTGCAGTTTCCTAGCAGTACTTGTGGCAGGAAGAGCTCTCTATTAGAAGCTTGGAAGAGCAAAGGCCTGGCTAATTGCTTGCCCTAGAAATGCCTTGACTAGTCTGGCCAGCATCTCTGTGGCACTGGTGGAGACCAGATCTCTTCTGGCATCACCTTGTTAGCAGCAAGACACCTGCATGCCTGTTCCTTGGTGCGCTGGGGGAGGAATTGCCACCAGACTGGAGGGGTGACACACTGCTGTCTCCCAGCTCTCTGGGAATTGAGCCCCATTGGTGCCACCTCTCCTAGTCCCTGCTGCCGGTGTAAGCCTTGGGCTGCCTGTGGCTATGGATTTTGCTCCTGCAGAAGTGCAGAGCAGGGAGCTGATGAGCCTGTGCCACCACAAGACCTGAGTGTGGAGAAGTGTATTTGTCAATCAGCATGTTTTCTTCAGTTGTTCAGTGTGCTTTGCTGAAGAACTATTATAGGTAATTGTTTCTGGATTACTGCACAAACACATTCAGATAACACTTGGCACCTTGGGAATAGTTAACCATACACAGCAAGCCAGCAGCATGCCTGGGCTGAAGGGCTTTATGTGCCTGCATAGAATCATAGAATCAGTCAGGGTTGGAAGAGACCACAAGGATCATCTAGTTCCAACCCTCCTGCCATGGGCAGGGACACTCTACCCTAGAGCAGGCTGCCCACAGCCTCATCCAGCCTGGCCTTAAACACCTCCAGGGACAGGGCCTCAACCACCTCCCTGGGCAACCCATTCCAGCCTCTCACCACTCTCATGCTGAGCAACTTCCTCCTCATGGCCAGTCTGAACCTGCCCATCTCCATCTTTGCTCCATTCCTCCTAGTCCTGTCACTCTCTGATAGCCTAAACAGTCCCTCCCCAGCTTTTTGTAGGCCCCCTTCAGATACTGAAAGGCCACAATAAGGTCACCTCGGAGCTTCCTCTTCTCCAGACTGAACAGCCCCAACTCTGTCCTCATAGCAGAGCTGCTGCAGCCCTCTGAGCATCCTCATGGCCCTTCTCTGGACACACTCCAGTTCACATCCTTCTTGTAATGGGGGCTCCAGAGCTGGATGCAGTACTCCAGGTGGGGTCTCAGCAGAGCAGAGTAGAGGGGGAGAATCACTTCCCTGGCCCTGCTGGCCACCCTTCTCCTGCTGCAGCCCAGCATCTGGTTGGCCCTCTGGGCTGCAAGTGAATGCATGTTTTGTCTTCCTTTTGTTTTTCAGTGTGTATCAAAGAATAAAAACACACCCGTATTTTAAGCAAGCACTTCCTTGCACAGATCTGCTTTGTTTTAAAACAACAAGTGTGTTCCTTTAGTGGATCAACATTACTGTGCTGCTCTTCTGATGCAGCGCCAGTTATGTTTATTTTCTTAGCTGAAATTATTTCCTCAGCAGATTTGCTTTTGAAAGGACATTGCTTTGTGCATATCTTGCTCAAACCAAAGCTTGTCTAGCTGCTGCTTTGCTCTTCCAATGGGTGTCTGGCAGATAGGGAACAGTGCTCATATCCAAGCCATCTTAGATCATCGAAATCTGAATGAAACACAGTTTAAGCAAATGAACTCTAAAATCCTGGGTTTGATTATCTCAGAGAATCCCTGCTGAAACTAATAAGGCAGCATCATGCAAGAGGCATTCTAAGCTCAATATTGCCAAGTATTAATTAATGTTATCCCTCTGCTAGCTGATAGCAGTGGTTGCAGCCCTGTAATTTAGCTTTCCAGCAGAAAGAAAGGTAGGGGAAGAAGGCTAGAAAATAAAACTTGAGATGAACCTACTAGACCTGACACAAAAGCTGTCGTGGTGCACTGTGGTTTCTTTCCTAAACCACAGCTTTAAGAACCCAGCTTTAAAACCATCAGTGTCAGAGAACAAGCTTTGCTGGTGCTCCCCTTGTAGAACCTCATAACTGCTGAGGGCACAGAGAAGCCTGGAATGTAGGCAGGGGGAAAGCCTAAGATGTCTTTTCAAGTCTCCCATGTGCTCTCCCAGAAATGCATCATGGATGGCTTTGTACAACAGTGACATCTGGTGATACCCATCAATATTTACTGTTTCCATCTGCTTTTTAAGGGGGTGGAGTTAAAGTCTGCAAATGCCTTGTCACTTGAGAAATAAGTTAGAGCAAAGTACTTGAGATCTACCAGCGCTGCTGCTGCAGCCAACTGTGTGGTTTGGCTATGGTGATGCTGCTGTGTGCTGGTGTTTTGAGGGCAGAGGCTGGATTCAGGATGTTACAGGTGAAGGATGCTGTGCTGCTTCATGTGGTTTGGGTACCATGGGGTGTGTTGGGTGATGAGGCCTGTGCTACTTAAGTGAGAGGAAGGGACATAAATCTCCACGATTGCCTCTGTTGTCTCCAACGGATGCATCCTGATGGGCAGGGACTGCAGTCTCTGCTCGAAGTGCAGAGAGTCTTGGTTAGGTTTTACTTTTATCAATACTCATCCATCCTTTCTAAATACTAGAGAAAAACTGTCCAAACAAGATGGCAAGTGCTCTCTTCTGATGAGAAGTATCTTGCCAGGCTCTCTGTCAATGCTCCAGAGTCAAATAGTGAAATGTTAGTGGGAGGTCTACAGGTAAAGCCACAGTTTATTCTCTGAGCCCTCCTTGGCACATGGATGTTGTCTGCTGACCACTGCCTCACCACAGTGAAGGAGAGGAGAGCAGAAACGCCACTCCTGATCTTCTTTCTTCTATTCTTCTATCTTTCTGAATGTCCTGCAGATGAGAACTTACCTTTTCTCTTTCATTACTAAATCCCTGCCTTTCTGCTTAGTTTGCTTCTGGGATATAACCTGAAGCAAAAGGCTGCATTTCCACTCAAGGGGGTAGAGGACATGTGCTGATCTGTCTGCCATCACCTGGAGCAATATGAGCTACGAAGTTGTATGTTGTCTGGTTGAGGAGACTGTGGGGTGACCTCATCAGTGTTTATAAATATGTGCAGGGTGAGTGCCAGGAGGCTGGAGCCAGGCTCTGCTGGGTGATGCCCAGTGACAGGACAAGGGGCAGTGGGTGGAATCTGAGACATAGGAAGTTTCATGGAAACATGAAGAGGATTTTTTTTCCCTGTGAGGGTGACAGAACACTGGAACAGGCTGCCCAATGGGGGTTGTGGAGTCTCCCTCTCTGGAGATATTCAAAACCTGCTAGGATGTGTTCCTGTGTGATCTGGTGTAGGTGATTCTGCTCTGGCAGGGGGGTTGGACTGGATGAGCTCTGGCATGCTGTGATTCTGTGACTCCCTGTATTAATGCAAATTAAAACAATTCAGGAAAAAAGAGGTTTCTATGGGCTAATTCAAGTATGTGGAGTGTTGGAAAGCAATCAGGTTCTTTCCCCCTTCAAGGGACTATAAGTGCCTTTAGATTTAAATCCTGGCAGTGCACCTTACACCACCTCCCAGGGTCGGTGCCTACAGGAGCACTTGATGCTTGCTGTCATGTCTCTTGAAAAGAGAGGTAGCTGTGCTTCTGAAGGGGGGAACTGGGGTCTCTCCTGTACTGCACCAAGCATATAAAGGATGCTTAATAAAGAACTAATAAGAAAAATGATGGTTTGGCTATGCAGACCTGAGGGACAGAGGGAGAGGCCTGTAGAGAGGTGGAATTAAATTTCTTTAACATTAGGTATTTTACACACACAATAAGCAGAGCTGATGTGATTATTCCATACCTGTCCCTTTCCAAAGGATAGGTATATAAACTAAATCACCCCTTGGAGAGCAATAGCAAGATAATATTTTCACACCATTAGTCAGTTACTAAAATGCCAACACACTTTTTTCCCCACCCTGGTAACATCAAACTAGAACCAACAATCAAACAGGAAGGTAACACCTTGCTGTCTGCCCATGGAGTTTTCATTCACTTTTGGAAACTTAGCTGTAATTCAAAGCTGCAGCTGCTGTAGGTTTCTTTCCCAAAAGTCCTGATTCTCTGATGGATATCTCTACCTCTACTACTCTTTTACTGCATTCTCTGGTTATTGTGTGCCTGCATTTTGTGACTCCACGTTTCACATCTTCACAGAATATCAGCGCATAGTCAAAACCAACCAACCACAACAGCAAAGCTTAGGTTTGGATGTATTAAAAATCAGATAATCCCTTTGATCTCAAATAGAGGGAGGTAAAATATCCCATAGGTAAAACCCATGGTACACATACGTAGGGAACCCAGAGGTATACACCGTGCTCAATGCTCTTGAGTCTGAAGAGAGTTCATTCAAACCCAGCTGCTACAATCTGGTAAAATGATTATGTCTCTGCTGGTTGTAGCATCATAGAATGGCTTAGGTTAGAAGGGACCTGAAAGTTCATCCAGTTCCAAACCCCTGTCATAGGCAGGGACATCTTCCACTAGAACAAGTTGCTCAAGGCCTCATCCAACCTGGCCTTGAATACCTCCAGGGAGGGAGCAGCCACAGCCTTCCTGGGCAACCTGTGCCAGTGTCTCGCCACCCTCACTGGAAAGAAACCTTTCCTAACATCTAGTTTCAGTCTCCCCTCTGCCAGTTTAAACTCATTATCTCTTGTCCTGGCATTACAAGACCTTGTCAATATACCCTCCCCAGCCTTTCTGTAGCCCCCTTCAGATACTGGAAGGCTACTATAAAGTCTCCTCAAAGCCCTCTCTTGTCCAGGCTGAAGAGCCCTAACTCTCATAGCCTGTCCTCGTAGCAGAGCTGCTGCAGCCCTCTGAGCATCTTCGTGGCCCTCTGGATTCACTCCAACAGTTTGATGTGTCAGATCACATCAAATAAATCTGCAGGGCCAGATAAATTCCTTGTTTTGAGAAAATGCATCTTGTGTCTGTGTCACTGGGATGGAAAAGGCTGACACCATTTGGGTTCATCCCATCCAAGGGCTAAAGAATGAAGGGAAAAATTAAAGGCATTTTTTTCCCCCCACTGATTTTAGGGAGGCAACAATTCTAACAACTGTGTCACAGATTTAAGATGTGAAGTGCAACCAGACAGCTCTGACAGTGTTTTCTGTTGAGCTGTGCTGGCCTGCTGGTAAAGCAGGGTGTGGGGAAACAGTTTGGAAAGAGTGGGAGCAGCAGTACTGAAGGCACTGGGGCTGCACAGGTACAAAAGTAGTTCAGGCCCTCAGGGTTCCTGTGTTTTAATTCTGGACCAGAAGGAGCACAGGAAGGGCCTTAGAGAAGGTCTTCAGCAGTTATTTAGTAGTGGCTGATCTCTCCTTCTACAGGGAACTACATCTTCAGTCCCTGACTTCAGGGTAGCAGTGAGGAGCTGGAACATACTGCAGACAATCTTTGTGTTTGCAAAGAGAGGCACAGGTGGCTGGAAAATGAGAGTAGGTGTGGGTGGCCTTCCCACAGGATCCCCCCCAGAGAGATTTCAATGACTTTCCTGCAAGGACCAGAAATCTTCAGGTTTGCTTTGGGAAAGATGGGGAGAAAAATCAATTCAGCCTCTTTCAACAAGCTGCTCATTTATGTGAAGTCTACCCTGCTGTGTGCTCTTGAGTCTCCTCTTAGCTCTGCTTTTTCTCACTGGCTCTAGTCCAGCTTTTCTGAGCTAGCATTGAGGTGCTTTGGCAGGGCTGCCCCAAGGAGCTCACAGCCTCATGTGCCTGGGCTCTTCCACCATTTGTAGCACCGAGGGACTGTGACTTGTTTTTCTGTCTCTTCAGTTGTAACCCTTATAACAGGGTTGCCCAGAGAGGTGCTGGAGGCTTCATCTTTGGAAATACTCAAGGTCAAACTTAATGAGGCCCTGAGCAACCTGGTCTAGTTAAAGATGCATCTAGTTCTGGAGCTCCTATTACAAGAGGAGTAGGGATGTGCTGGAAGGTGTCCAGAGAAGGGCCATGAGGATGATCAGAGGGCTGGAGCACCTCTGCTGTAAGGACAGGCTACAAGAGTTGGGGCTTTTCAGCCTGGAAAGGGGAGGGCTCTGAGGTGACTTATTGTGGCCTTTCAGTATCTGAAGGGGGCTACAAGAAAGCTGGGGATGGACTCTTGAGAATGTCAGGTAATGATAGGACTGGAACAAAGCTAGAAATGGGTAGATTCAGACTGGATGTTAGGAAGAAATTCTTCACCATGAGGGTGATGAGACTCTGGAACAGGTTGCCCAGAGAGGTGGTGGAAGCCTCATCCCTGGAGGTGTTTAAGGCCAGGCTGGATGAGGCTCTGTGCAGCCTGATCTAGTGTGAGGTGTCCCTGCCCATGGTAGAGAGCTTGGAACTAGATGATCCTTGTGGTCCCTTCCAACTCTGACTGATTCTATGGTTCCATGATTCTGTGTCTTGGATAAAATGACCTTCAAGGGTCCCTTCCAACCCTGACTGATTCTGTGATTCCATGATTCTATGTCTTGGACAAAATGACCTTCAAGGTTCCCTTCTAACCTAATGCATTCTATGACTTCCTCAAGAGCCTCCACAAGCTACTTGTGCTCCTAGGAAGCTAGTTCCTGTCACACAGCCTGTGCCTCCCTGGATTTCATCTCCCTAAACACCACGCTATGTGGAAACCAGAAGTTCCCTCTTAGTCCCTTAGGGATCTTTATTGACATTTATGGTCTTTAAAAGACCTCTGCGTGGATTTGTAATCATTCTCCATGTACCCCAGCTAACACTAACATAACTGGTAATTAATTTGTTTTAATTGTTTTTATATAATCCCCACGAGCGACCTCATGTTTTGTTTTGCATCTGTTATGTTTCTGACTCAAATTTTAATGCCTTAATGGGAACGGTGCCAACTGCTGTTACACTGAGCTATGAGCAATCTCCTGGCACCTTTCCAGTCCTTTATTGTGGAACTAACTATACAGCACTGTAATTTAACTAGCAAAATGTGGCAAATCACTATTATTAATAACAATAAATCTATTTCTGCAGGTTGACAGCATTAAAATAACAAATTACTCTGTAAAGAAAGCTGGTAATTTTGGGTGCTTTCCACTGTGATCATTACAGAAGTCTAATAGCCATTATTGAGAGCCTTTTGGTGTCTCATGAAGGAGCTGTTTGCACTTGACAGTGAATTCTGGTACTTAGTGCAGGGTGTGTGTATGTGAGGGGATGCAGAGGTCTTGACCATGGCTATTTCAGTAATTCATACTTTTAATTTCAATGTTAACGGCAGGATGGAGCAAAGGAGGGAAAATATTCTGCCTTCTCTGCTTCCAGCCCCCCTCTTTAAATAATGCTGTCTCCTCCAGTTAGTCAGATTTTAATTCTTAAGACCTTATTTTCATAGTCACAGAATCAACCAGGTTGAAAGAAATCTTCAAGATCATCCAGTTCAACCTAGCACCCAGCCCTAGCCAATCAACCAGACCATGGCACTAAGTGCCCCATCCAGTCTTGTCTTGAACACCTCCAGAGACAGTAACTCCACCACCTCCCTGGGCAGCCCATTCCAATGCAAATCACTCTCTCTGCCAGCAACTTCCTCCTGACAGCCAGCCTAGACCTCCCCTGCCACAACTTGAGACTGTGTCCCCTTGTTCTGTTGATGGTTGCCTGGCAGAGGAGACCAACCCCACCCGGCTACAACATCCCTTCAGGTAGTTGTAGCCAGCAATGGGGTCACCCCTGAGCCTCCTCTTTCTCCTTCTCTCCACTTTCTGTTTATCTTCATTCCTGAATCCACAGTGCCCTGTAGCATGCCAGTCTCCGAAGGTTTGACCGAGTGCTTACTTCCTGCAAGGCTTCAACCATGCCAGCAATGTCCACCAGACACTGATACTTTCAACAGAGTTAGCCACTGAGCTCCTCTAGACTGCCACAGGATTGTAACAGCCAAATCACTGCAAAAAGACCAAGCCAAACCCACAGGTTTTAGGTGACTTTCAGCCAAAGTTCCTGGTGGATTTCACATGCTGAACCTGGCGATTCGCCTGAAGCTCTTGGAGCGATCCACATCCAACCCTGTGCAATCCCCACCAGGTGAAACCTGAACAGTAACTCTATAGTTTGTGCCACCCCTGTGTGACACAACCCTAATGTTCTGCAGCCTAACTGAAGAAAGCCACATCAATTTTTCTGCATCTAAGCAGCAAAGCAGTGGAGGGGAATGAGGCATGTGTGGGTGCTGGCTCCTCGGGGTGAGGGTGGGGAGGTGTGGGCTGTGGCTGGTGAGAGGGAGGTAATTGAGGTTGCAATAAGGAACTGGTGACTGTACAGGAGTTGGGGCCTGACTGCCTTAACTGCTTGTTTGCTTTGTTGCTGTGCCTTGTGTTGGCAGGATTGGCATTCCTGTGAGCTTAAGCGGGAGTTAAAATATTATGGGAAAGTGAACACTGGAAAATCTCCCTCAGAAGTCACAGGCGCCGAAGTGTTCCTGTGTAGTCTCTTTGCAAAGCCACTGTTTGACTGAAAATTTACAGGGTACCCAGGGTGTTTGGTCACCTCCTGCTTCCTTCAGGCAGTCCATATCCAAATCCACTGCAGGTTGTTACTGGGCATTGTCTCAGCCTCTTTGCTCGCTGTGTATATTGGTTAGCGATGGACGAAATAGCAGCTACACAAGAATATGTGGCTACAGTAGTTGAAGCCGAAGCTGGAGACATTTATTACTATAGCAGCAGTGTGCCCAGGTGGCCAAGAGAGCCAATGGCATCCTGGCCTGTATCAGGAACAGTGTGGCCAGTAGGACAAGGGAGGTTATTCTTCCCCTGTACTCAACACTGGTCAGGCCACACCTTGAGTCCTGTGTCCAGTTCTGGGCTCCTCAGTTCAAAAGAGATGTTGAGGTGCTGGAACGTGTCCAGAGAAGGGCAACAAGGCTGTTGAGGGGCCTGGAACACAAACCCTATGAGGAGAGGCTGAGGGAGTTGGGGTTGTTTAGCCTGGAGAAGAGGAGGCTCAGGGCAGACCTCATTGCTGTCTACAACTACCTGAAGGGAGGCTGTAGCCAGGTGGGGTTGGTCTCTTCTCCCAGACAACCAGCAACAGGACAAGGGGACACAGTCTCAAGCTGTGCCAGGGGAGGTCTAGGCTGGATGTTAGGAGGAAGTTGTTGGCAGAGAGAGTGATTGGCATTGGAGTGGGCTGCCCAGGGAGGTGGTGGAGTCACCGTCCCTGGAGGTGTTCAGGAAAAGCCTGGCTGAGGCACTTAGTGCCATGGTCTGGATAGGGCTGGGTGCTAGGTTGGACTGGATGTTCTTGGAGGTCTCTTCCAACCTGGCTGATTCTATTCTATATGCCATTCTACAAATTGTGGTAACTCTACCAGTTATGGAATACAATAAATTGGGTAAAACAGTGTTTTTAGCATTCTTTTGGGGCTAACAGTGAGATGCTGGCTGTCTTGGCACAGGCTACTTTCAGTTCTTTGTTCTAAATTTACTGTGCTTCTGTACAAATGCTACACAAGGTGAGCATAGCAGTTTACTGTGTTTCTAACCTCAGTCTCCCTGCATCAAGGGTGCACAGGGATGTGCTTTAGCTGACTCCCTCCCTCGGTTCCCACAGTAGAGTGGGCAGCAAGCTTCAAGGCATTATTTCTGCAGGGGGAATCTGAGCCTGGAGTGTGTGCTGTTTGTGCGAGCTGGTGGATGCATTCCCTTGCTCATCGAATGCACCCCCAGCAAGTTTGCAGATGACACCAAATCAAGCAGAAGTGTCAATCTGCTGGAGGGTAGGAAGGTGCTGCAGAGGGATTTGGACAGGCTGGAGTGATGGGCTGAGGCCAGTTGCATGAGGTTTAACAAGGCCAAGTGCCAGGTCATGAACTTTGGCCACAACAACCCCCAGCAGCCCTGCAGGCAAGGAGAGGAGTGGCTGGAGAGCTGCCTGTCAGAAAGGGACCTGGGGGTGTTGTTGGGCAGCCTGCTGAACTGAGCCAGCAGTGTGCCCAGGTGGCCAAGAAGGCCAACAGCATCCTGGCCTGGATCAGCAATGGTGTGACCAGCAGCAGCAGGGAGGTGATTGTGGCCCTGTACTCAGCACTGGTGAGCCCACACCTCGAGTACTGTGTCCGGTTTTGGTCACCACAGTATAGGAGGGACACTGAGGTGCTGCAGCAGGTGTAGAGAAGGGCAATGAGGCTGGGGAGAGGTCTGGCAAACATGACCTGTGAGGAGCAGCTGAGGGAACTGGGGTTGTTTAGTCTGGAAAAGAGGAGGCTGACAGGGGACCTTATTGCCCTCTACAACTACCTGGAAGGAGGTTGCAGTGAGGCTGGAGTTGGTCTTTTCTCCCCAGTTACTAATGATAGGAGAAGAGGAAATGGCCTCAAGTTGCATCAGGGGAGGTTTAGGTTGGCTGTTGGGAGGAAGTTCTTTACTGAGCAGGTGGTCAGGCACTGGAAGATGCTGCCCAGGGAGGTGATGGAGTCACCATCCCTGAAGGTGTTTAAAAGGAGAGTGGCTGTGGTGCTTGAGGCTATGGTCTGGTGATGAAGGATGCTGGGATGGAGGTTGGACTGCCTAATCCTGGTGGTCCTTTCCAATGATAGTGATTCATAGTGATTAGATGTTGTGCTGAGGGTTTTGGCTTAGTCAAAGACTTGTCAGTGTGAAACTAAAGACTGGACTCGATGAGCTTGGAGGTCTTTCCCAGTCTAAGACATTGTGTGATTCTGTAAGCTCTCCCAGCCGAAGTGACTATGTGTTGGTCTGGATTGGGGTTGGAGCAATACCATCCTGGAGACCTGCCAGGTGCCTTCTGCAGTCTGTCATGTACTGTCAGCTACTCAGAATCTTGATGCCAATAAACTCCTCTGCAACTTCAGCATGGGTTACTGTTACTGACTCACAGCTCTTTAAAACACAGCCTCAGGAAGGGCAACATATGCTTAGAAGAAAGGAAGAAGTCAGGAAGAAAGGGTGCGAGGTGGCAAGATCAGAAAGTGTAAATATGTGATGTGGAGATAACTGTATGGGGAGGGATAAAAAGGGAATGGAAATGAAAGTGTCTGTGGCGAATTACAGAATCCTAGAGTCAGTGTGCCCAGGTGGCCAAAAAGGCCAATGGCATCCTGGCCTGTATCAGGAACAGTGTGGCCAGCAGGACCAGCCAAGTCCTTCTGCCCCTGAACTCAGCACTGGTTAGGCTACACCTTGAGTGCTGTGTCCAGTTCTGGGCCCCTCAGTTTAAGAAAGATGTTGAGGTGCTTGAAGGTGTCCAGAGAAGGGCAGCAAGGCTGGTGAGGGGGCTGGAGTACAGCCCTGAGAGGAGAGGCTGAGGGAGCTGGGGGTGTGCAGTCTGGAGGAGGCTCAGAGAAGACCTCATTGCTCTCTACAGCTACCTGAAGAGAGGCTGTAGCCAGGTGGAGTTGGTCTCTTCTTACAGGCACCCAGTGACAAAACTGCGCCAGGACAGGTTTAGGCTGGATGTTAGGAAGAAATTCTTCATGGAAAGAGTGATTGGCATTGGAATGGGCTCCCCAGGGAGGTGGTGGAGTCACCGTTCCTGGAGGTGCTTAAAAAGAGGCTGGATGAGGCACTGAGTGCCATGGTTTAGTTAATTAGAAGGGTTAGGTGATAGGTTGAACTCGATGATCCTAGAGGTCTTTTCCCGCCTGGTAAATTCTGTGATTAAGGTTGGAAAAGACCTGTAAGATTATGAAGTCCAACTGTAAGTTCAGAAGTGACATGCAAAGAGAGCTGGGTGATAAAAGTGCCAGAAATGCCAGGGCCTGGGGATCAGAGAAGAGACTACAGTCTAGAACTTCACCATGTGCTTACGTCTGCAGCAGGCTCAGTGAATGCAGAGTCAGACAGGGTGCTGGGAGGTCTGTTGTGTTACCAAGAGACTGCCACAGTTTGCTAAAGGGTGTTTCAAGAGAGCAGTAGTTAGTGTGAAGGAGCTGAGATACCTGCAACTCTTGTTGCAGTTGAAGGTGTGGCCGTGGGGTGGTTTGCAGTGGGCTGCCATGTGCCTGCTTAACTCCTTGTGTGCAGAAGAAGTGGCTTAGAGCTGCTGCAGCAGGGGCTTGCTGGGGTTTTGATCAGTTGTTTTCTTTATTTGCTATTTCCACTTTTCCAGAGGGAATGAGAAAAGAAGGAGGCTGAGAATCCCTTTGGCTTTTTGTACTTGTTAAAGGAGGAGGTTCATTTCCTCACCTAGCTGTCTTGCAGCAGGATGGAGCCTGCCTGCTTCTTCATGGAAACCCATGTCTGTGTCTGGATGATGGCCTGAGAGCTCCCCTTGCAGAGCCCAAGCTCTGAGGCTTCTCTTGCAGTTGCTCCAAGTGCTTAGTCAGCTGTCTTCGAGATTAAAGCACCTCCTAGGTAGCTGGGTGGACTCTGCAGGGTTTAATCCATGGCTGTCTGCAGCTAAGGTAGCAGCCATTCCATACAGGGCTGTTCAGAGAGATGCAGCTCCCTGTGAGCTCTAATGGTCAAACAGGGCTCTGAGCTCTTATCCAGCCTAAGCTGCTGATCAGACTGGGGTGATTCAAGCTTAGCAAATTTGACAGCAGCTGCTGCTCTTCCAGACAAGTGCCTAAGCTCTGAGGGGTGGCAGCATTGATGGCCCTCTGGAGGGGGTTGTAGGTTCAGTTCTCCATTAAAAAAACCCAACCCAACCAAAAAGATCCTAGTTTATTCTCTGCTGGTTTTGTTCTTTGCAGCCCATCCTTTCCTTTCAGCCAAAGATCCTACTGTACTTGACAAATGAGATGTGATATCACTTGACCTTTCTGAGTGTCTTCATCCTGTTGATTTGCAAACCAGCCAAATCCTTGGTCCAGCATGGTGAAGAGTGGTGACATCTCTACTGTTTCAGCATTAGCTTTGGAGTGTGTCCCAGATTTGCGTGACAGGTTTAAGGCACGTATTTGCAGCAAGGGTTTGCTTTGGTGGTCTGTTTGATGGTT
Organism: Tricholaema leucomelas; assembly: GCA_013400475.1. Lineage (NCBI taxonomy): Eukaryota > Metazoa > Chordata > Aves > Piciformes > Lybiidae > Tricholaema lacrymosa > Tricholaema leucomelas. The sequence goes on from WAAF01004564.1 coordinate 41,648, forward strand.
TTCTGCTTCCCATTTTGTTCCTTCTGGCTTGTCCCTGCCATTCAGACACAGCACTAAGCATGGGCAGAGTAGGCAGCTGTCTTGGCAGGCAGGCTGCTGGGGGCTGTAAAACCTCCTTTGATAAATAAAGTCTGGAGAAGCAGCAGGCAGAAGCATGAATGTGAGTAAGCCTACACTGGGAGACATCTCCTTTGCTTAGACCACTCACTATGTGAAGCTCCATTTCTCACCAAGCATCTCACATTGCATGGAGAATATTCTGCAGATATGTGCAAGCTACCTGTGGGGCCACGTGCAGGTATTGATCTCTGTTCCTTTGTCCTGGCCTCTAAGGATGCAAGTAGTGGATTTATAAGACTCACTCTTCAATATTGCAGAGCTTCAAATTCTGGGAAGCAAGTTCGTGTGAGCAATAGGCCATAAACTTGATGAGATCTCTGCTGTCTGCAGGCAAATGTGGTTCATTTAAATCTGAAGATATTCCCACCCTTTTGTTATTTGAACTTCTGTTTTCTGCAGGAGTGGAGATAGGGAGGAAATGTGGATTGCTGCAAAGCTGCATTGAACAGAAAGTTGGCAAGTCAGCAGTGGTGTAATTTATGTCCCCAGAAGACTGTTTCACAGTGATTAAAGTTTAAAATATATATAATTAATTAATAGTTTCTCTTATCTTTAAAGACAGAGGCCAGTGATATCGGAGATAGAAGGCACTGGCTTCTGTGACTGGAACAGTTATCTGCAAATTAGCAACTGATGCTGCTGTTTGTGACAAGATAGCAAGATGTTAAAGTAATGAGCCAAAATGCAGACTACCTGGAGCTGATTCCAAGTGCTAAGAGCTCCATTCTTAAAGACTTTATTCCTTTCTCAGTCTGTATCAGGAATTTTAAGTAAGATTGTGCATCTCTGGGGAGCCATCATGGTCCTCAGATCTCCCCAGTGCAAAATAAAAGCCTTAGCCTTTGCCACAGGGAGTATTTGTGAGATTTTGGCACAGTGCAGGCACTGCACACACTACCCCAGTGCCAACAACAGGCTGATTGTGGGAGTAGGCAACCAGAGCTCTGCCTTTTCTGTCAGGGATATTTTTCCATAGTAACTTCATTTTATCTTGCAAGCAACACTACAACAATCCTGATTTTAATGTTGAAACTTCTCTGTGAGTGCAGGGCATGGTCATAAACAGTCTGCTAGACTTGGAACTCCCTTTTAGAGAGAGAACACAAATGTGTGGTGTTGGAAAACAAACCACTGATCTGTAGCTGTCTGACAGTAGTTGCCTTGGGATGAAGCAGGCTAGTTGAGGTGGAAGGGTGTGACAGCAATCCAGGTGATTAAAGTCTGTCTTCTTTCATCTGTAGATACTTGAATATATTTCCATTAGGTTAGACTGGGTTGCAAATGAACCTTACCTTTGATCTATAATGAGACTTCCCAATCAGCCAGGCCTGAGCTCAAAAAAATGAAAAGCAGTTTACATTGATCAGAGCAGCAAAGAGCTCTGAGTCCTGAGGAACAACCTGCTCGAGCTTTGTAGGAGACAAAAGAAAATCTGAGGTGGATCTTTGGGAGCCAGGAGGAACCGAGCGTTGGAGAACTAATGTGGATTGCCCACTGAGGTTATTCAAGCCCTGAACTCTTTCACATGGCCTTCATTCTATGTTTAAATACTATTAAAAGCATCTTGAGCAGTCTCCTAGTCGGAATGATCAGAGTATTTTGGCTGTGTAGACTTTTTTGCGTGTGGTGGAGAGCAGGGTGGGGGCAGAACTTTGGGTGGGTGCCTTTAGTGCTCTTGTTTTCATTAAGGAACTACTCTTGCAGAACCAAACTAGGGAAAGATCACTTCTTTTTGCAGATGCAACAATATATTGGCTTCATTTAAAACCATCCAATTGCCTAAACAGCGTGGTTTATGTTATTGGTTCCTATCTGGAGGATATTCCTTATCAGGTTTGACAGGTCAGCTTCTTGGCCTAAATTACTTCACAGTGCCTCTTCAATGCTGAATTGCCAGCTTTTGTCGGGCTGTCTCATAGCCAGGGTGTTACCTAGCGCATGGAATGTGATTGATTTCTGTGCTGGCATGTCCGAAAGAATCCATGTAAAGAAAACAAACTTCATGTCCCTTTCACAGGAGATCTTGGCTGCTATTTCTCTACCCACTAAAAGCTTTATCACTCAGCTTTGTTATTACCATACTAAATGGAACACTTCGGAGCTTAGCAGCTTAACAAGATAAAAACATGCTTTGTGGTTAATGTGGTTACTGTAGGCATGCACATGGGGCTGGCCAGGAGAGCTGCTCACTTCCTGCTGCTGCTGCAGCTGCAGATGGGAGGAAAAGAACTTTGCTTGATAACGCCTGTGAATGCAGGCAATTGAAGATAGGCTTTGGCTTTATCAGGGTAACATGCTGAAGGCTGACCTAAGGCAGAGGAAAGTAGCCCTTCCTCCCCAGCCAGCCTGCTGTGTAATTTGTATCTAAACCAGATCTGCTGTCTGCCAGGAACCCTGTCTGTAAGTTCTTTCTCTAGTCGAGTGCTCTGGAGTGCAAGAGTGTTTTCCAATTCAAAGGCACAGATTGGTCTTCTCTTTCTTACACCATGCCTTGAAAATAATCCAGAAGGCTCTTTGGTTTTCTTCTTCTCTGTGAGTAACGAGTGTCTAGTATGGTCTGCAGTGTAGGTTAATTCTCCCCTCTGCATCACTTGCTTTTGGAAGTTTGTGACTTTGGGTACATGATGAAGGCAGTTCTCAGCAGCTAGAACTTCAGAAGAGCTTGCTTTCTGGCATCTCCTCCTCCCAGAGATCCAGGTTTGGCTCCTCAGGATAACACCCAAACACACACCTTCTCCTGAAGTACTTCTGCAGAAATAAATTAGCAAGTGTAACTCTGGGATCCTTTGCATGGACCTTCCCAGAATCCCCAAATATACCTTGGTTTTGTTTAAAGCATAACAAGTACAACTATTAGACAAATCTACAGCAGACATCCAAAGACAGCTTTCTGTCTTAAACCCAAGAAGTAAAAGGTATTATGGTTTGTCTCTTCTGATGGGATCTGATTGTTCCAAGAGCAGTCACTTCTTTTTTCTCCTTCCCAAAACTTCCTGGTTGTGCTTCCCTCATGAGCTTCTTTTCAGCTTTCCTTGTTTGATTTTTGTTGCTGCTGCTAGTATTTTACTTGTACTGTTTCCTTTCTTGCCCCGATATTTGGTTCTTCTGCCTTTCCATCCTGAAGGATGAGCTGTATTCTCACAGTGCAAGCAGATTTACTATCCCAAGGCTCTTTGCTTAGACAAGGCAGCCATTCTTAATCCAAGATGTTGTAAGTAAAAAGAATATCCATCTTTCCAGGCACAGCTAACAAGGCCATTTCTGTGATTGTCATTGCCTACTAATTTCATATCAGCCAGAACTGCTGTGAGCTGAAAGATAGCCCAGACTGCTCATGGATCACACAGCATTGCTCCTCTGTTCATTACATCCCTCCTCAGCCTGAATACAGGACAAGCAAACAGCGAGCATCAGGATGAGAGAGGTGCTGAGCATATTGTGTCACTGTTCAGTCACCTCTGGTCTGTGCTCTGTACATCACATCACTACAGTACCTTCTCTTACCAGCTTTGTATTTAGTACTGTGTTGCTTCTGCTCAAGCTAGCAGTTAGTAAAACAGTTCACAGATGCATATGCTTAAGTGGATGAATTAGTACTTGGAGCTAGAGCTCAGCTTGCTGTGGAACATTTCTTTCATGCACATATCAAGCAATGAAAAAGAGGAGTTTCTAGAGCACAGCTCCATCCCAATAGTTGTCAGTCTTTCACTCACCAAATGCTGAAGCTGCCTCCTGGAGGTTCCCATGGGGAAGGAATTATCATAGTATCATAGTATCATCAGGGTTGGAAGAGACCTCACAGATCATCAAGTCCAACCCTTCACCACAGAGCTCAAGGCTAGACCATGGCACCAAGTGCCACATCCAATCCTGCCTTGAACAGCTCCAGAGACGGTGACTCCACCACCTCCCTGGGCAGCCCATTCCAGTGGCCAATGACTCTCTCAGTGAAGAACTTTCTCCTCACCTCGAGCCTAAACTTCCCCCGGCGCAGCCTGAGGCTGTGTCCTCTTGTTCTGGCACTGGACACCTGAGAGAAGAGAGCAACCTCCCCCTGGCCACAACCACCCCTCAGGTAGTTGTAGACAGCAATAAGGTCTGCCCTGAGCCTCCTCTTCTCCAGGCTAAACAATCCCAGCTCCCTCAGCCTCTCCTCGTAGGGCTGTGCTCGAGGCCTCTCCCCAGCCTCGTTGCCCTTCTCTGGACACACTCAAGGATTTCAGTGTCCCTTCTAAACTGGGGGGCCCAGAACTGAACACAGTACTCGAGGTGTGGTCCAACCAGTGCAGAGTACAGGGGCAGAATGACCTCCCTGCTCCTGCTGGCCACACCAATTATAATTTACAAATAATTATAATTATAACCAATTAAAAAATATTATTGATGTTTGCAGGTGAAGCAAGGTGTGTGCTCTGACCATCAGGAGCAGCTGTTGCAGGAAGGAGGAAAGGAATATTGGTGAGTGTCCTGTTGAATCTTCTGCCTTATGACCTGTCTAGGAACTTTGATTTGACTAAGTATTTATTCCTGCAGCCATTATCCCTTAATGCTCTAGATGATGATGCTTCCTTATGTAAATAGTTCATGAAGTGTATTCAGATGCTTCCTTAGAGCTCCCATGCAATGTTGTGATCCTCCTCAGCCCCTTCACATGCAGCATGTTGTGATGGTTTGGGTGTTCCCCGCCCCCCCCCACTTTTAGAAATTACCCAGACTAGACTCAGTTGGCTCTGGAAATTTGAATGAGGCTTATATTTACAGCTGGCACAATTTACAAGCAGATATTTACAGGGTATGCAGATATATACAGAAATAGACAAGGGAAAAAAGGTAGTACAGACACAACTCCCCTCCCAGAAACCTGAGTCCCCAGGAGGGACTCTCAACCACCCCTCACCTTCCCCCTACCCCTCTCAACCTTACCCCAATCCCAAGGAAGAATGGAGGCTTGGTCAGAAGGATTAAAAAGCAAGGTGAAGCAGCCAAGCAAAGGGAGGGTGAGGTTAGAAAGCAAGATGGAGTCCAGCCAGCAGCCACGAGCTCCCCAGCAGGCAAGGAGAAGAGGACAGCCCAGCACCAAGTGCAGAGCAAAGTGACCTTATCTAATGTTTTGCTTTTCCTTGCTACCCATCTCAGCAAGACTGTGAGGGAAGTAGACACCATTGTTTTCATTTCTCAGCCTGTGATCTAGTTCTTCTCACCAAAACACGCTAGCTAGGCTCAAACTAGCACACATGTGTACCTGGTGGACTTGCTATGATGGTTGGGCTCGCTCCAGTGCTTAGAGGACAGCACTGTACCATGTGTAAGATCTTTGCAGTTACTTGGTGTGCTACAAGTCAGGCTGCCTTTCTCTTCACTCTGCTCTGTTTAGAGCTTTGCAAACCTTAAACTATTGCATGAGAGACATCTGCCTGCACCATCGTGAGCCAGTTTGTGAGAGAGTGCCTATTCTGATTCTGGTAGGTCCATGTCGCACCCATTCCTTCTTGGGACATAGACGAGGACATGATAAAGAGCTGCTGTTCCCCAAACCTGCACATGACCCTTCCAGAGAATTGTCACCATGCACACTCACAGCTCTGCAGACCTGTTGCAGGCCTAATGACACTGCATGGGAGAAGCAGGGGTAGTGACCTACTGCACTCATTGCTGGTGGTTCCAAAACTCACATTCACAGTTAAATCCTGCCAGGAACATGCTCATCATATCAGTGTCTGTAGCTCATACATTATGCACATGGTTTGCAACAGTAAAACAGCTCAAACAGCTGAAAACATTTGAATTTTGTGTAAAATATGCCCTTTGCATTCTCTCTACTGATTGCAATATATCTTCTTTTCATTAAATACATATGCAATCTAAATTTTAATGAGGTGTAACACAAAGTGGTTGACTTGCAATAGTTGTGTAAGCTTCATACTCTACAAGTATTTGAATTTAATAGTAATTGATTATTTTTTTGATGTTGTTGCTTGTAATTTTAGTCTCAAACACATTTTGATACATATGCCATGAAATTTGTCTCACTGGTCAAAAACACAGAGGTGGACTCTGGCCACATTTACAGAATCACAGAATTAACCAAGTTGGAAAAGACCTCTAAGATCATCAAGTCCAACCTATCTCTTAACCCTTCTAATTAACTAAACCATGGCACTAAGTGCCTCATCCAGCCTCCTTTTAAACACCTCCAGGGACAGTGACTCCACCACCTCCCTGGGGAGCCCGTTCCAATGCCAATCACTCTTTCTGTGAAGAACTTCTTCCTAACATCCAGCCTAGACCTGCCCTGGCACAACTTGAGGCTGTGTCCTCTTGTTCTGTCACTGATTGGAGAAGAGACCAACCCCTGCCCAGTTATAGCCTCCTTTCAGGTATTTGTAGACAGCAATAAGGTCTCCTCCGAGCCTCCTCTTCTCCAGGCTGCACATCCCCAGCTACCTCAGCTTCTCCTCTCAGGACTGTGCTCCAGCCCCCTCACCAGCCTTGATGCCCTTCCCTGGACACGTTCAAGCTGCGGAAAATTTGTTTTGGCATTTGTGGATCCTCTTCTTGCAAAGAATGTGACAGAGGAATCAGACTTTACCCTCTGCTCACACTGGGTTCCATCTCAATTAAGCAGAGAGATGAGTGGTCTTTGGCAATGCACTTGGCCTAATATTCCAGGGGCTGAGGTTCAATTATCAAACCTACTTTTGAGACCTTAATTATGTCCCTTGTGCTTAGCTAAAATTGCTATGTGTTCATCACAGTGCAGTTGGATAGTTAGGCTGAGCTTCAGGATGACTGTAAATGATGTGATAGATCTGAGCTTTCATCTCACTGCCCGATGGAGGAGCACTTGATGAGCCCCTGAAGGCACCATCTTCATCTGTGCTTCCCTCCCAGTTTCTTCAGTGCAGAGTGGTACATTCAGGTGGTGTTAAAGGTCTGGAAGTGCCTGGTGGGGTGTCATAAGGAGGTTTTTCAGAATTTGAATGTTTAATTAAGTAGATTTCTCAGGACAGGGATGGGGGGGTGGTGTAAAAAATAATCTAGTGAAATAATTGCTATCTCTGGAAATTTCAATTATCAGTCAAAATAACCTGGAATCAAAACCTTCCTGACATTCAGCCTCAATTATATAGAAACCACTGGGGATATGGAATATGTTCATATAAATGAGGTCTCTGATAACTGAGGGAATTTTCAATGTACTTAATGGATGTCAAGAGACTTGACCCTGTTTTGAATACCAGGGAGTTTGGGATAATTGAAGTTTGGATAATCTAGGCTGAATTGTAGAGTTTAACAAATGAAGCTGACGTTGGGAGTGTGTCTGTGAGTTCATTTCAGTTCTGACAAACGAAACCGGTTTAACTAGCTTGCTTGGTGGCTAAAGCCAGCAGACAGCAGACGGTGTGCCACAAGCTGCACTTATCCGTGGCATCACATACAAGCTCATTAATGCTCTCCTGGCTAGCTTCTGGAAGAGACAGGCAGAGGTGAAGGGTGATTTAATTTCTCTGGCTCGCGTGCAGCACGTGCTGTCAATAGGGCTTTGGGTTAGGAGGAGGGTGACTTCTCTGATGAGGATTTGTGTCTGCTTGAAAATGAGCAGAGAGTGGGAAATGTTGGCAGTGCAGCAAGCTGTGCAGCAGCTATTGATGATAATGATATGGCTGATGAGAGGTGGATGCAAGACAGAAAAGTGCTGTTCTCCTAAGACTGCACTTCCCAGCGTTATCTAATGTCCCTAGTGCATGTCATCCTCCTCTCTTCTCTTCCCTCCTCCCTCAACATGCACACTTGAAATGAATATTTTAATATATTTCTAGGTTTCCAGGAAGGGGGAGGAATAAATTATTAAAACTGAATTACTAGTTCAGTGGTTGAAGGATAAAAGAGAGGTAAGGTTTGTGGCCATCTTCCGGTCGCCAGACCCTAACTGCAACAAAGGTTTGTGGGGAACACACCATCCTGCATTAAATCAGCTGACAGCAGTTACCAAAACCTGACAAGCTCACAAAAATGTCTTCATCTGACAGATTTAAGCAGCTTCTGTGCCTGGAAGTTTGTTTGGTTTTCTCCTGTCTTGTAGCAATGAGAAGCAGTACCTCTGTCTCCTTAGCACCTTTGGTCTGAGTACTAGACCCTGATATATTTCAAGAGAGAGCTACAGAAGGTCAGGAGAGAGATCCATGCAGTGACAGTCCAGGACACTCCTGAGAGCTCTTAAGCAAGACAGGTGTGTTGTGGAGGCAGGGAATTAATGTGGCCGAGTCAGGAATAGATATAAAAATAGGACTGTTTTGTTTTCCTGAAACCCACCCCCAAAACTATATACAGACATTAATTTAGTTTTAAGTAGTAGATTCAGTTTGATTGAGAAGATCTTGCAAGGATACCATAGATAAATTTGACTATTTTAGAAGTCAGGTGTAAGTTGCAGCACAAAAGGTTCTGCCTCAAGTTCCCCCTCGTGTTCTTTCCTGTAAGGGTCACAGAGCACTGGAACAGGCTCCCCAGAGAGGTTGTGGGGTCTCACTTCTCTGGAGCCTTTCGAGGCCTGTCTGCATGTGTTCCTCTGTGATCTGTGTTAGATAGGATTGTCCTGCTCTGGCAGGGGGCTTGGACTCGGTGATCTCCTTGGGTCCCTTCCAACCCCTAACATCCTGTGAGCCTGTGAAAGGCTAAGCTACTAAACATAACATTCCCACTATTAATCAGGCTCAGCCAAAGTTTACTCACAGGTGAGTTAGACCATCTGAGAGAAAGGGTGGCCCAGATGCATGTCAGGTCTCTCTCTTTCAAAGGACATCCGAGGCTCACTAGCTTGCACCAAGGGTGCTTATGGCGGGAAGCCGTCCAAAGCGGGGAGGGTCCTGTCCCTCGGAGCTTGTCCTTCAGAGCGCCAGGGGACTCTTTCTGCAGGAACTATCCATGTGGGGGAGCACTCTAAGGCGGGCACCCCAAGGCGGGCAGTACCCCAATATTTATACCCTTCCTAGACAAACAGTCGAGTTACCACTGCCTAGGTGCGAAGACCTCAGCCAATCCCCAGCCCGACTGCAGCGCGGGCACCCGCACGGGCAGCCCTCGTGCACGAAGGAGCCTTTGCTCCCCCCCGCGGGCACCCGCACGGGCAGCCCTCGTGCCGCAAGGGCTCTTTGCTCCCCCCAAGGGCACCCGCACGGGCAGCCCTCGTGCACGAAGGAGCCTTTGCTCCCCCTGCGGGCACCTGCACGGGCAGCCCTCGTGCCAGAAGGGCCCTTTGCTCCCCCCGGGGGTACCTGCACGGGCAGCCCTCATGCCAGAAGGGCCCTTTGCTCCCCCTGCGAGCACCTGCACGGGCACACCTCGTGCCAGAAGGGCCCTTTGCTCCCCCCGGGGGTACCTGCACGGGCACCCCTCGTGCCAGAAGGGCCCTTTGCTCTCCCCGCTTCACGCCTGCAGGGCAGGGTGGGGGGAAACAGGTTTTTCACGCCTTTCCTCTCCCATTCAAACCATGGCAGGAGAGGATTTTGGGGGTATACAGGACTCCAGGACAAGGTGACATCAGTAGGACACTGGCTCTAAACTTTTGAGGGCTCTGGGGCTCAGTGTGTCTTCACCTGTGATGCTGAGGGGTTAGTTCTCCCTTTGCTGGCTGGGGAGGGAAAGGTTAGTTAGATCATATGGCACCTTGGGAGTACTTAAATGGGGATTATATGAAAGGCAATGGCAGGAATTTTTGACTGAGGCATGTATTAAATTTCTGGCCAGTATGTCACAAAAACCTTCTCATCTTTCAGAAATATCTACTCATTCTGAACATAAGCCCTGCTGGCAATAGGAGGGTAGTGTCAACAGGCTGGGCAGTGGAGGCTTCCTTCATGAGCAGCTGAGCTTCATAGAATCATAGAATGGTTTAGGTTGGAAAGGACCTCAAGGATCATCCAGCTCCAACCCCCTGCCATAGGCAGGGACACCTCCCACTAGAGCAGGTTGCTCAAGGCCTCATCCAGCCTGGCTTTAAACGCCTCCAGGGAGGAAGCATCCACAACCTCCCTGGGCAACCTGTGCCAGTGTCTTACCATCCTCACTGTAAAGAACTTCCTCCTAACATCCAGTCTAAATCTCCCCTCCTCCAGCTTAAACCCATTCCCCCTCGTCCTAACATTACTAGACCTTGTCAATAGTCCCTCCCCAGCCTTCCTGTAGGCTCCCTTCAGATACTGGAAAGCCACTATAAGGTCTCCTCGAAGCCTTCTCCTCTCCAGGCTGCAGAGCCCCAACTCTCTCAGCCTGTCCTCATAGCAGAGGTGCTGCAGCCCTCTGATCATCTTCGTGGCTCTCCTCTGGACCCGCTCCAGCAGTTCCATGTCCTTCTTGTGTTGGGGGCTCCAGAACTGCACACAGTACTCCAGGTGGGGTCTGACGAGAACTTGATGCAGGCTCCTTCTGTCTGCGGGAGCGTTCATCAGAAAGCGTAACTGCTACGTAAGAGCAGTGGAAGGAAGCAAGGAGCAAGTGTGGACTGCATTAGTTTTATTCCACTAGCAGCTGGGAACCTCAGATCACCCTGAGGCTCCACTGTGCTGGGCTTTGTGTAAGCTCCTCCCTTCTAAATAGAGAAGTTAAAAATAAAGAAGTGGAATAAATGAAAGGATTGTCCTCTTCTATAGATGGGAATAGAAATGTGGCACTGTCCGTAACGTTAAGCAAGCGAATACAGAGAAAATTAATCTCCCCAGCTCTCAGCTAGGGCCTTAAACATGTAACCACCAGGAAAGTGGTTTACAGCGAGCTTGGTAAGACACTGGAACAGGTTGCCCAGGGAGGTTGTGGATGCTTCCTCCCTGGAGGTGTTTAAAGCCAGGCTGGATGAGGCCTTGAGCAACCTGCTCTAGTGGGAGGTGTCCCTGCCTATGGCAGGGGGCTAGAGCTGGATGGTCCTTGAGGCCCCTTCCATCCTAAACCATTCTATGATGCTATGAAAGATTGTGTATCAAGGCACAGAGGGGAAACACAAGAGGAGGTTTAGGCCAAGTGTCAAACAGGGCTCGTTTAGAGAAGAAAAGTAGAAATAAACAATAATAATGTAGTGGAAAAGCTGGAAAGATATTCTCAGCCTTACAGCTTTGTTAGAGATAGCTTTCCTTACAAACATCACCAAAAAAAGAGGAGACTAGACAATGCCAGCTATTTTCTACAGCAAAATTACCATATAGAGAACCAGAGGGAAAATGCCTGAGACCACAATCTGTAAACAAGCCCAGCCACTGGCAGGCTTAAAAACCAATGTTTTTTTTTTTTTAAGGGTATGTTAAAACCAACTTTGTTTACTTAATTGCAATAGAACATTGTCCTTTCCTTAAGAGAAAATTGAGAAAACCTGGAGGCTGAGCCTGTGGTTTGCAATAAATAAACAGAAACATGAAATCCAACGCTAGCCGCGTGACAAAAGCTGAGCGCACCACATGCCCCTGGTGCAAGCTTGTCACTCAAGTGCCAGCTGCCAAGAGCTGAGTCCTTTTCATAAAGCAGAGTTTGAGCCTTTATCTTAATGTCAGAGCTTTGTTATGATTGACCTTCTTCTGGCTGGAAGCCCACTTAAACTAAACAATGCTATTCTGTTCTGAAGAGGGTGAACAGAGGAAGCATTGTTCCTCGGTAAAACGTCTTTGGACTGAATCCCAGCTGGGAAGGAAGTGCTGTAATTACTGTACTCGGCGCAGAGCGCTGTAGGGGCACGCGAGGCAACCGCTCAGCAGCCAACGCGGAGCAATCCTACACCTCTGCTGACTGCGAGCCTCTGCTAACTGGGCAATTTTCATATTAGTGTTTTATTTGTTCTGCTTAAACAAAACCAACTGCACTTGGCCACTGCAAATCAAAAATTCGAACCAGGTTCCCTGAGTAAATAAGGGGAAAAGCCTGCTCAGCACAAACTGCCTGCTTGGCAGCGCTTAGTCAAACTAAGGGGGGTTTGTTTCTTCTTTACCTGAAGGAGGTGAGCCCTATTCGGGTCCAAATCTGAGACAATTAGCACAGAATCACAGAATTAATCAGGTTGGAAAAGACCTTCAAGATCATCGAGTCCAACCTGTCACCTAACACCTTCTAATTAACTAAACCATGTCACTAAGTGCCTCATCCAGCCTCTTTTTAAACACCTCCAGGGATGGTGACTCCACCACCTCCCCAGGCAGCCCATTCCAATGCCAATCACTCCTTCCGTGAAGAGCTTCTTCCTAACATCCAGCCTAAACTTGCCCTGGCCCAGCTTGAGGCTGTGTCCTCTTGTTCTGTCACTGGGTGCCTGGCAGCATAGACCAACCCCACCTATCTTGTGACTGCAGCTCCATTAAATGTAGTCTGTGCTGTGAAGTGTGTCTGATCCCAGTGCTAGAATCTCTGCTTTTGAACTTGGAATCATAGAATGGTTTGGGTTGGAAGTGTCCTCCAAAAGTCATCTTGTTCACCCCCTCTGCAGTCAGCAGGGACATCCTCTGTTAGATCAAGTTGCTCAGAGCCTTGTTGAGCCTGACCTTGAATATCTCCAATAATGGGGTTTCAGCTGCCTCCCTGGGCAACCTGTTCCCGTGTTCCACTGCCCTCATGGTAAATAATTTCCTCCTAATATCCAACCTCAATCTATTGTTCTCTAATTTCTAACCATTGCCCCTTGTCCTGTCACTCCAGACCTTTGGAAACAGGCCCTTTGCATCATTCTTGTAACCCACTTCAGGTACAGGAAGGCTGCTATTAGGTCTCCCCTGAGACTTCTCTTTTCAGGCTGAACCACCCCAGCTCCCCCAGCCTGTCCTCATGGCAGAAGTGCTCCAGTCTCCTGATCATTTTTGTGGCCCTTCTCCCCATCAGGTCCATGTCCTTCCTGTGTTGAAAGCTCCAGAGCTGGATGCAGTATTCTAGGCGAGGTCTCACCCGAGCAAAGTGGTGGAGTCACCTATCTCAGTCTCCTGACTTTGCTTCTTTTGGTGCAGCCTAAGATGCCAGTGGCCTTCTGGGCCGCAGGCACACACTTGTCACAGAACAATGTGCAAATGGCATTTTAACACAAAGCTTTGTTATGGTCTGAATTTCCCTGAACACTGTTTTGGTATGAGAGCATAGGAAGCACATTTGTTGCAAAGCTTTACCATACTGTGATGAAAGACTTCTCTTCTAAGTGGAAAATTAGCTGTTGTGATTCAGTTTTATCTTAAAAGCATCTCAACAGAGAAATGAGGAAGGTGAATTATTCCAGCTGCTCTATCTTCCCGTTGCAGGAGATGCTTTTTGCTCTGGACAGCTCAGTCTTTAACAGAGAAATAGGCAAAGGACACTGCCATTATACATAGGCATACAGGTACTCACAGCACTTGAGTGGCTTGACATAACCAAGAACTGAATCTCCATTCAGCCTCCTGGAGATGCAGTCCAGGTGCTTTCCTCCTCAGGAAGAACTCCAGTTTGGACAAAGGCTGTACTGTGCCCAAAAATCCCCACCCAACAGATCCTGCAGGACAGATGACTGCAGAGCACCCAGCATGGACTAATCTAAGCATCTGGGGAAGTTAGTAAACACATCCTAAAACATGCCTTCCCTGTGCTAGTCTGACAAGGATTGATTCAGTTGAAGAGCTAAAACCAGGCAGCTTCAATTTAGCCACACAGGGTTTTTTTTGGTATTCTGGTCGGTACTTTTGCTGCTGGTTTGTACCAGTGCTGTAATGTCCTACATTGGTGTGCTTGGTGTGGCTGAGGGACTGGGTAGTTGTCTTGATCAAATTCATTAACGTTTATCTTATGTGAATATCAGGGTCCAGCTATCCTTCAAAAAGACATAAAGGATGTTTGTAATCCTTGGCTGACTCTGGCATGGAGAGAGCATTCTCTGGCTCCATGACTTATTTGCTCCTTTTGGACTGGAAACATTCAGCAAAACTTGGAGGGGCTTTGCCCTGTTTTTATGCAATCCTCATGAAGAGCTCCTTGCTCTGTAAGTAAAGTACAGCCTAAACTGGATGACTTTACAGAGGATATGACCTAGTTGACAAGAGCTTCCCAATCATAATATTTGTTGTCTGGCTACAGCCAGAGATAAACCCAAAGTGGGCCTAACTTAGACTGGGAGAAAGATGCTCAGCCTTGCTTACAAGGTGTGGCACATATTCTCTCCTTTCTTACACCACTGAATCATTCCAGTTTTGAGGAGGAGAATGGTAACTTTTTTCATTTAGATATAAAACCCCCTCAGTCCCATTTGTTCTTCATAGCACCTTATCCTTCTAGAAGTAACATGGAAAATGCTTTATTTCTCAGGATCCATGTTCTGAATGGATCCTTTCTTTCAGTGTGGAAGAGGTTCAAGCAGTTTTCTGCTCTGGTGAAACCCCACCTGGAGTACTGCATCCAATTCTGGAGCCCCTGTTACAAGAGGGATGTGAACATGTTGGAATGTATCCAGAGAAGGGCCACGAGGATGCTCAGAGGGCTGGAGCAGCTCTCCTATGAGGACAGACTGAAAGAGTTGGGGCTGTTCAGTCTGCAGAAGAGGAGGAGGTGACCTTATTGTGGCCTTCCAGTGTCTGAAGGGGGCCTACAAATAAGCAGGGGAGGGGCTTTTTAGGCTATCAGGGAGTGAGAGGACTAGGGAGAATGGCACAAAGCTGGAGAGGGGGAGGTTCAGCCTGGACATGAGGAGGAAGTTGTTCAGCATGAGAGTGGTGAGATCCTGGAATGGGTTGCCCAGGGAGGTGGTTGAGGCCTGTCCCTGGAGGTGTTTAAGGCCAGGCTGGCTGAGGCTGTGGCCAGCCTGCTCTAGGGTAGGGTGTCCCTGCCCATGGCAGGGGGGGTCAGAACTAGATGATCCTTGTGGTCCCTTCCAACCTCGACTGATTCTATGATTCTGCAGGATCTCTGATGGTTTTGAGTAGCATCCAAAGCATGGGTCAGGATGTACAGGAAGCCCAAGGGGCATGTGTCTGTGTTTTCTGACTGCAGTTGCTTTCCATGCTCTAAGCAGTTTCAGTCTCTGGAGCCCCCAGCTGTGATAGAGTCAGAGTTTTTAATTCCTATAGTACTGACAGGTCTACCAGCCACTGGGATGCAGACATGCTCTTGCATGGGGTAGCAGACTGTGGAATCCTGCATGCTTGGATGTATGTTTGCTCATGGAAAATTGTCTGCGAAGACATTTGTGTGGCCCAGCAAGAGTGGAAGGTTTGGTGCCATATGCGGGAAGGTTTTCATGTATATGGTGATTATTTGGAACAATCACTAGCTTAGTGCTTAGCTGTCTTTGTAAACCAGGATATCTGGTGCTTTCTAAAGGCCCATACACTTAGAATCATAGAATCAACCAGGTTGGAAGAGACCTCCAAGCGTATCCGGTCCAACCTAGCACCCAGCCCTAGCCAATCAACCAGACCATGGCACTAAGTGCCTCATCCAGGCTTCTCTTGAACATCTCCAGGGACGGCAACTCCACCACCTCCCTGGGCAGCCCATTCCAAATCACTCTCTGTGTGAAGAACTTCTTCCTAACATCCAGCCTAGACTTCCCCTGGCACAACTTGAGACTCTGTCCCCTTGTTCTGTTGCTGGTTGCCTGGCAGAAGAGACCTGGACGTCAGCTGTGGTAATGCCAATGAAATGAGAAGACACAGGTTTCAGGAGTTTTTTCTTTTGTTATTTTTTGAGGGTATTCATTTTGCTGTAGCAGTTTCACAGAGATCATTGTTGATGTGCACAGAAGACTTTTGCCAAGAAAGCAGACTGCCAGCGTGGCTGTGTTTGATTGTTGGTAGAATTATTATTACATTAGGGAGAAGATTGCAGCTGAGGGAGGAGGAAGGTCAGTCTAAACTGAAATTTGGATAGATCTAAAGGGGGACAACTTATTGCTTGAATTGCTGCTGGTAGTGAAGTTGCTTTTGACTGGTCAGAGGGAGCTGGTGGCCTTCAGTACACTGAAGTTTCTCTTCATGCCTGCCGGCACCCTAGGGTTTGGCTCTGTAGGGCTTTGGTGTTCAGTGCCATATTGAGGCAGGAGTCCCTAGGTGAGGCTGCTGTGGGTGAGAGGAGCAGCTGAGGACTCTCCCATGCTTTAGTTGCTGAGGGGAAAAGTGGCCAGCTCTGGCAAGTTTTCTAAACTCTGGAGACTGAAAGCACCAATTCAGGAAAGGCTTTTCAGACCTTTGGAAGACTATCTCCTGCTGGGAATGACACGGATCCTTAGGGACTTGGGCCAGTGCTGTCCTGCTCCTTGAGCAGGTGCTGGAGCCCTAGGAGCCATGGGGCAGCAGTTTTCCAGGTGTCTCCTGGAGGGAGAGGCAGACACCCACTTGGGTGACATGCTGTGTCCCAAGGCACAGGATCTTCCATCGGTGTCACAGGCAGGACGATGCCATGCAGTCTGGGCAAGAACCTGCAGGACTGGGTCCAGCAACTTGGGAAATGTTCTGGCTCATGCTAGCACATGAGAAAAAAAAGATGAGGTTGTGATTCCTAACCAGTCTTTCCCTACTGGCCCATGGCAAGCATCTAACTCCTTTAGAATGAAGAACCTTGGAGTGAGACATTTTTTTCTCTCTCATTTTTTATCTCCCTAACCTACTTTAATTAATTTTCAGGATGCTGGCAATTGACACACATTATTTATACTACTGCAAGCCTCCTGTTTGGGATGAGAAATCCTACTGCCAGGCTTCCTGCTTCTAATAAGCATTCCTTTCACTGCATTATCTCCTTGCACAGCCTAGGGCTGCTCTTGCCAGGGCCCCAGCTGGTGCTACTCGATGACTTTGTGGCGCAGGGAGCCTGACTGATGTGCAGATCTGCCGGCTCCTGCGTTGCTCATCAGCACAGAGACACAGGCTCCTACGCCAGCGAAGGGAGGAGGATGAGGCAGAGGCAGAAACTGCCGTGGGATTGAGTGACAGAAGTCCTGATTTTCCCTGACCTGCTGTCTCTTGCGCTGCTACTTGAACCTGTGCAGCCTGAATTTAAAACGCTTCCATCTTCCTCCCCGCTCCTAGCAGCCAGGCTGGCTGAGAACAGAAGGTGAAAGAGGAGGACAAGCAGTGCAGCCCCTGGAACAAAATGCTCTGAGGTTCCTAAATCTGCCTCTCCAGGCGGATCGATTATCCGGGCCTGCACCGCCACCTCTTTTTGTTCATTTGGAAGAGAACTCATTCCTTAGCAGCTGAAATGGCTTCTGACAAACCTCCCCTTTGAAAACCCTGCTCAAGGACACTGCTCTTCCACTGTTTGCACAGTTAAAAATATTCTGGGGAAGATTTTTTTCCCCCTCTTTTTATTTTTTTCCCCACTCTCCCTTCTCTTTTATCTGAGGCAGCATAATAAAATACCTTAGATAAACAAATTTATTCTTGGAGGGATGTTCATTAAGTGCTGGCAATCCCTACGATAAATAATTTGAGAGGGAGGAAAAAAAGCCAACACCAAACAAGTAGAAAATAGGCCAAGGAAATGACTGGAGTGTAGTGGATGAAGAAGGGAGCAGAGGATGGGGAGGCTGCTCCTGGCTGAGGAGTGTGTGTGTGGGGGTGCTCTGATGCTCCCACAGTGCCATCTTCAGGGGAGCCCATAGAGGCCTGGGGCAGGATTGGGCCTCCCCTTGTGAAATGCTCATTTTCTGAGGATTTGGGAAAAGCAGAGGGATGGCAGAGTGGTTGTGCCCCTCTGCTCAGCACCGGTGAGACCACACCTCGAGTGCTGTGCCCGTTTTGGCCATGGCAGTAGCAGAAAGATTGAGGTGCTGGAGCAGGTACAGGGAAGGGTACAGAGGGGACTGGGCAGCATGGCTTGTGAGGAGAGGCTGAGGGAGCTGGCGCTGGTTAGTCTGAACTGTAGGAGTCTGAGAGGAGACTGCAATGTAAGAGAGATGTGGAGGGGCTGGAGAGGGTCCATAGGAAGGCAACAAAGCTGGAGGAGGGCCTGGAGAATAGATCTTATGAGGAGCACCTGAGGGAGCTGGGGATGCTTAGTGTGAAACAGAGGAGGCTGAGGGGAGGCCTCATTGCTGTCTACAGCTTCCTGAAGGGACATTGTGGAGAGGCTGCTGCTGGGCTCTTCTCACAGGTGACTGGAGACAGAACAAGGGGGAACGGCCTCAAGCTGAGGCTGGGGAGGTTTAGATTGGACATTGGGAAAAGGTTTTTCATGGAGAGAGTGATCAGGGACTGGGATGAGCTGCCCAGGGAGGCGCTGGAGTCACCCACCCTGGATGTGTTTAAGGGTCATTTGGATGTGGTGCTTAGGGATATGGTTTAAGGTGACTCTTGTAGAATAGGCTTATAGGTTGGACTTGGTGATCCTGAGGGGCTTTGCCAGCCTGGATGTTTCTGTGATTCTTACTGCTCCCCACAGCTATCTGAAAGGAGGCTGTAATGAGGCTGATATGGTCACACCTCTCAAGTAACTAACAACAGCGTGAGAGGAAATGGCCTCAAGCTTTACCAGGGCAATTTTCAGTTGAATATTAGGAAGAATTTCTTTGCTGAAGGAGTGGTGAGGAATTAGAACAGGCTGCCTGGGGAGTTGGTGGAGTCATCATGCCTGAGGGTGTTCAGAAAACAAGCAGACAGGACACTCTAAGTTGTGATCCAGTAGTCATGGAGGTTGCTGGGTAGAGAAAAGGAGGCTCAGGGAAGACCTTATTGCTCTCTACAGCTACCTGAAAGGAGGTTGGAACCAGGTGGAGTTTGGTCTCTTCTCCAAGGCAACCAGTGACAGAACAAAAGGACATGGCCTCAAGTTCTGATAAGGCAGGTTTAAGGCTGGATGTGTAGGAAAGATATCCTCCACAGAGAGAGTGATTGGCATTGGAATGGGCTGCCCAGGGAGGTGGTGGAGTCACCATCCCTGGAGGTGTTTTAAGAGGCTGGATGTGGCCCTTAGTGCCATGGTTTAGTTGATTAGATGATGTTGGGTGAGGGTTGGGCGTTATGATCTCAAAGGTCTTTTCCAACCTGATTAATTCTGTGATTCTGTGGTTAATTCCATGAAGGTTGGACTTGATGATCTTTGAAGTCTTTTCCAGCAGTGTGCCCAGGTGTCCCAGAGAGCCAATGGCATCCTGGCCTGGATCAGGAACAGAGTGGCCAGTAGGACAAGGGAGGTTATTCTTCCTCTGTACTCAGCACTGGTCAGGCCACACCTTGAGTGCTGTGTCCAGTTCTGGGCTCCTCAATTCAAGAGAGATGTTGAGATACTGGAATGTGTCCAGAGAAGGGTGACAAAGCTGGTGAGGGGTCTGGAGCACAGCCCNGTGCAAGCTCCATGCCTCAGCCAGAAGTGTGGCAGCACCAGGATGTGCTTTCTCTGTGTGCTTTGGGGTTCTCAAAGATGCTGATGTGATACCAAAACTCCCTTGAATTTTATTCTTGCAGAGAGAGTAGGTCTTTCTGGAAACGAATTTGCAACAGCTTGATTTGACCATCTTGTATGTTGCTCCAAACCTTTAGTTTGCCAGTAACAGCTGGGCAGTTGCTGCCTGTGATCTTAGCCTCATTGCTGGGAGTCTTCCACCTGTAATGGGGCTTTTGTAGCACCTTGTTTTCTAAGGAGAAGCCTGGATTTAACAGCAGTTACACTAGGTCAGTCTGGGCAGCCACTGCAGGCAAGAATAGATGACAAGGTGTTCTGACTTTGCTTGAAACTATACCCGAGCTTAAAGGGAAGGGGGTTTTGGCCAGAAGAAAAGTCCAACTTGTCAAGAAAAGAGGATGAAGTTAGAATGCTTGTAACTGAAACAGGACTGAGTTTTCCTCAGTGGATTTCAAGCAGGGAGTGATTTGCTTTATGCTCGTGGTAGCTGAGGGAGTTCTCATAGGTCAGGCTGGGGCAGACACTGGGTGAAGATGAAAAAGCAGCTGCTGCTGTGTGCTGGTGAGCATGCCCTAGCTCAGGAGGTGGTTCAGGGTGATACTGTTGCTGGTGATGCCAGCACTTCATGAAAGAGAGATTTCCACCTCCAAGATGCAGAGTGGAAAGACTGCTATTGCTGCTGAGACACTGCAAACAATCTCAATTCTGGGAGTGTTTTGAACTTTGAGGTATTGAGGTGCAGAGGGAAAGGAGAGAATCAGAAATGGAAAGAGATTAATTTTTGAAGCCTGTCTGCATTTTTTTACATAAATTCTGTTCTGCATCCAGACGTGCAAGGCACAGCCTACAAAAATCCCTGCTTCTGCTGTAGGCAGAGCAGAGGATAAATATATATGGATGAATAAACAAGGCAAGTAATCCAATCTCATTGCTAGTATTCAGTTCCTGCACTGTTGCTCTAGGCAACCAGCTTGAGTGGGGATATTGTCTATAACCTTAAAAACTGATTATAGGCTACTTCACTGCCTCATACTGTCTTAAAGAGGATTAGACGAGAGTGTAAAGCTGGCTTAGGCACTATGTTAACAAAGCCTCAAAGGCATCTGCAGATTTCCTTGTTCATGAAGTGATTAACTTATTTAGTAACTGTGAAAAAATGTGCACATTCGGGGAGCCAGGCTGGCAACAATTAAGAGATGTAATTCTGCTGTTGTGAGCCTGGCTTGGGCTGACAGCTCTCTCTGTTCCACAGGAACACGTCCAGCTTTGTTTCAGAGGTGTGAGGTGGGGTTACTGTCAGGCTCATACAGGTCTCCTCCATTGTTTTTCAGCTGGAGGGGAAGGAGTGTGCCCGGTGGAGCAGAGGAGGGCCCCACTTGTCAGCAGTGCCTTTCACTGCTCCCAAGTGCTGCCTCATATCCTGGTGGGTCCTTGCTGGAATTCTGTGTATTGCTGTAGACAGCACGCCTGAGGCATTTCAGATGAGTGGCAGGGGGTGTGCTGGGGCAGGGCTGGTGACCTGTGCCCATGGGAGGAAGCATGCACCAGCACTTTACTTCCTCCTTCTGCTGCTTTTAAACTAAAGAACAAAAATGGCAATGAAAACCACCACCCTGATCCTGAGCTGGAGGGTGCTCGGTGGGGGCAGGCACAAAGCAACCAAAGGCGAGGTGCCAAGTGATTGTAAATGCCAATCCTGATTTTGGTTCTTGACAGTTTGATAGCAAATGCTTTTCTTTGATAGTAATGAGGCCAGCAGCCCCACCAGAGAGGGTTGTGATGGAGCCCTCTTCTTAGATGATACTAACGAGGAAAAGGCACTTAGGCTTCACGAAGCCTCAGTGCTGTCCTTGCCTCCAGACAGCTCTGTGTTTAGCTTGGCACTTGGGTACCATCAGCAAGTTTGAACTGGGACACTGCTTCCTGATGGAGAAATCTCATGAGGCTGTGGCAGGAGCTGGCATTCCCCAGCCAGATGTTTGGTTAAAGACTGCTCTGTTCTCCCTCTGCTCTCATGGAGGCTTGTTTTCAGCTTTTGACATTGATGGGCATTTGTGTTCCTCCGTGGGCAGCCTCTCTTGTGTGGAATGTGTCCAGAGAAGGGCAATGAAGCTGGTGAAGGGCCTGGAGCACAGCCCTGTGAGGAGAGGCTGAGGGAGATGTGGGGGTTTAGCCTGGAGAAGAGGAGGCTCAGGGCAGACTTCATTGCTGTCTACAACTACCTGAAAGGGGATTGCAGCCAGGTGGGGTTGGTCTCTTCTGCCAGGCAGCCAGCAACAGAACAAGGGGACACAGTCTCAAGTTGTGGCAGGGGAGGTCTAGGCTGGATGTTAGGAGGAAGTTGTTGCCAGAGAGAGTAATTGGCATTGGAATGGGCTGCCCAGGGAGGTGGTGGAGTCACCGTCCCTGGAAGTGTTCAAGCAAAGCCTGGATGAGGCACTTACTGTCATGGTCTAGTTGATTGGGTAGGGCTGGGTGCTGGGTTGGACTGGATGATCTTGGAGGTCTCTTCCAACCTGGTTGATTCTGTGATTGTCCACAAATGGATGGAGGTCTAGAAACACATGGAGATGGATCACAGAATCACAGAGAATCACAGAAACATTCAGGTTGAAAAAGACCTTCAGGATCACCAAGTCCAACCAATAACCTCCCCTGTGAGGTTCATCGCTAGGTATCTCTTCTGTCTGACCACCTCAGTGCACACTCACTCTGATTTATGAGTGTCCCTCCAGTCAGGCTGTTTTGTAATTTAAAATAGAATCAGGCTTCTTTAGCAAATTCAACAGAAAAGTCTGAGTACACAGCAGGACTGGGAAGAAATGTGTCTGTCTGTCTGTCTTTCTAGAAGGGTTTCTTTCTTAGTGAGCAAAAGTCTGTATTGTGGAGAATAAAAATAAATACAGGATAGATCAAGTTTTCTGTCAGCCTCAAAGCTCTCATCCATTAGTCTAGATGGTTAGAATGATCACAAGTCTCATATTTTAGGAGAAAGGTTCTTGCTGTGACAGTTTTCTGTCAGTCTTTCCAAGGGCAGCTCCTTACCTCAGAGGTTTTATAGAGCTTGTCTGCTCCAGCCTTCTGTAGTATTTACGGGTATCTGGCCACATCTTCTCAGGTCTGTTTGCAAGATCATGACTTTTGCTTCATATATAGACCCCTAGAAACACATCCAGGACCTGTGTGACAAATCACTTCTTCCTCTAGGATTACTTCTCATGAGAGCCCCAGGCTTAACTACCTTCAGAAATAATATTTGTACAGGTGATAAGCTATGGCTGCACACTGAAGGGAGGAGAGCTGTCATACAAATGTCTGATTGCAGCCATCCATATGCTGCACTGGTTTAAGTAGCTGCTCTGTAGATGAAGGAAGGTTCCTCCTCCACTTGCTAACACGGTTCTGGCTGTAAAATCTTCCTGCTCTTTTCAAAAAGGATGAGTGGTGATTTCATCTTCCCAACTCAATCATCTCATCAGGGTTGGATTGCACAACATATCTCTGACAATTAAGGCTTTTTAGAACTGGAAATAAGCAAAGGTGATGGGTGCTGCTGGAGATCTTGGCTTCTGTCTATCCTGAAAGTAAAACAAGTGCTTTAAAGAATGCTAAAAGCAAGGCTTTGACTTCAGTGAGTTCTCAGTTTGTGAAGATCCTTAAACAGCATCAGGATGAAAGAGAGATTTGGAAAGTGAAGACAAATACCATCACGAGCACTTCTGGAACAGACCCTTCCTTTTTGTCAGGCCTGACCTCTATGAGCTGCAAGAGCTCTTCTACTGATGTGTTGCCCATACAGAAAATCTGGCTTAATAATGGAAAGAATGAGAAGATGAGAATTCCTTATGTCTTCATGGCACACTGCATTCAAAACTCAAGCTCTTTTCCATCCCAAGCTTACTTGTGTGTAAAGCAACAGGAAGATAAGAGTAATGCATTCAGAGGGGAAAAGGACACTGAACAAGCAACGTAAGAATGGTTTCAAACCAAGAATAATTTAAATAATAATTTTAGGGTTGGACTTGATGATCTGTGAGGTCTCTTCCAACCTCGGTGATACTGTGATAAAGAGAGGTAGTTAAATGCCTCATAATGGATCAATATGGGACAGTGTATTGGATCTGTTAGCAGTCTACCAGCTTTCTGCTGGTGGATGGAGTTAAAGTTTTATCTCAGAAGAGTGGAACAGCACTTTGTGTTTTCTGTCTCTCCACTTGTTTTCCTGTCATTGCTTCAGCCCCAGAAAAAAAAAAGAATGGGATTTTCAAAGTCACACAGCCTTGACCTGTTTGCTTTGTCACCAAATTCAGCTAAAACCTTGAAAATCCTGCCTGCCTTTCTATTTCAGTCTTTCCCAGGGGAAGGGAATTCATATGTGGATGGAAAGGTGGCACTATGGGTTTAAGGAAAATAATTAGAGACCTGTGTGTTCTTCACCACTTAGCTTCTCACAAGGAAATAGGTGCTTTCAAATGCTGCTCTGCTGTTAACAGCTCTTCTGAATCTGTGTTTCATCCAGCATCCTCAGAAGAAAGCCAAGTAGCATCTTGTGGATGAAGAATCTCTATTTTAACCCCTATGAATGTCAATTGTTCTAAGCCTATATACAACACTTAGCATCAGGGCTTACTCACCCAATTACTAAAAGCCTGCCTTGCTACACTCGAAAATACATCCTTAGTAAGTATTGGCTGGGAAACAGCTTAAGTGCTTAACAGTTGTTTCAGTCCTATCTGATTTCTGCATCTCCTCTCCTTTTTCTTGAACCACTGTGCATTAACAGTTTTCCCATCATGGTATCATTCCATCCACTTTCCAGCAGACCAGAAAGATTTAACATGATTAGTGGCTCCCAGGGCACAGCATGACTTCATCTGGATTAGCTGATCCTCATCTTCAATAGCTATGGTAGTCAAGGTGTCAGATCCTGATGCACAGGACCTGTGTTACCTGCAGCAAAGAGTAGTCTGCTCCTTTCACGTGCATCCCGACAACGTCAAGAGGAGATTGCTGATTTGGTTTGGTCTGAGAGGTGGCTTAGCCAAGAGAGAGTTCATAGCCAACAGGCTGCTCCCGTAAGGTCGTGTCCCTTAAGTTCATTTGCTTAGGATACTGCTGACACCCAGCAGCAGTGGGTATGGGCATGGGAGTTGATGGGAGGAATGCTTACCTCAGGTAAGGGCCTCTAAATATTGCCTGAGGAAGTGGCTTCACACAGCCTGCTTTCATCTGTGTCCACGTTCAAGCAAACTCCTGCGGGTATGTAGAGACCTTGCTAAGGAAAAAAGCCTGATTGAGGAACTGAGTAGCTGGGAAGTGCACCACAGTTTCGTTCCCCATGTACCCCCTACAGAGTGTACTTCTTGTTAAGACCTATACCAGAGGGGCTGAATTAGTTGCTGTGGGGGGAGCCTTTCTCTGGAGGTGCAGTGGTGTCTGTGATGCCTGAAGTGCAGTAGCTCCTTGTGGCAGGGCTGCTCAGCAGAGCAAAAGGCAGCAGCCTTTCTGGGTTTCGTTATGAGAGTCCTGGAATAACAATTTAGGCCTCATTCAAAGACACATTTTTAATGAATGAGTCATCTTCTCCTCTCTTTCTAAACCGTTAGCTCCTCCAAACACAAAAGGGAGAGGCAGGGGAGTTATTTGCCTTTCAGCTGGAGGGCTGACCTGATCCAAAGTAGGAGGTTGACAGATTATGTTGCCAACTGCTCAGGCAGGGAGAGAGATCCTGCTCCTTCCTTTTGAGAAAAGCAGACGTGCTCCCTCCACCTGTGAGGAGAACACCAGTGTGCAGCATTTCATCCCTTCTTCCTCCTGGGAGTCATTCACATTGAGTTTTAAAGCCGTTCCACAGCTGAAACTCAACCACCCGTTCCTGCTGTCCCTCAGCTGTAGATGGAGCAGCAGGGGCAGTTGGGTGCCTTCCAAAGCAAACAGCCCATTTCCATGGTCCAGACAGGCAACAGCAGCTGCAGCAGGAGGGGGGAGAGAAGGAATGTTAATGACATCAAGCTGGGTTTTGGTCAAGCACCGGCATCTTCTCTTTGGGGATGAGCTGGTGCTCCTCCAGGTGTGCTCATCGATGGCACAGTGTGCAGGACATGGTTAAACAAGAGACATCCCACCGAGGAGCCAAGAATGAAGGTACTGGGTACAAGCATCACCATGCATCATCTGGACTGGTGGATGTAACAGCTCTCTGGCTTTGAGCTGCTCCTGATGGTCTCCCAGTTGCACCTGAGGGTTAGGAGTAGCCTTAGGTTCATCCTTCATGTCAGACCTAGAGGTGGTCTTCCAGGAGAAGTCATGGGAGCTTTTCCTCATTGAAATAGCTTCACGAGGCGGTGGGGGATGGCAAAGAGTCTTTCTATGGAAAGGAGTTGTGTCAGTTACTTGTGTGACTTAGAGAAATGTTTATGTTCATTTCTGCAGACTGTAAAACCTGTTCTCACAGTAACATTAGCCTGGCAGAGATCTCCTGGGTCATGAAACCTGATTCCTTTGCTGCTGTGCAAATCTCTCTTAGGAACTCACCATGGAACGAACCCCTGCATTTTCTTTGACCTTCCCATAGGAAATAGTTACAAGAGGGATATTTAGTTGACACAGGGGTGGTTGTGGCCAGGGGGAGGTTGCTCTCTTCTCTCAGGTGGCCAGTGCCAGAACAAGAGGACACAGCCTCAGGCTGCGCCAGGGGAAGTTTAGGCTCGAGGTGAGGAGAAAGTTCGTCACTGAGAGAGTCATTGGCCACTGGAATGGGCTGCCCAGGGAGGTGGTGGAGTTGCCGTCCCTGGAGCTGTTCAAGGCAGGATTGGACGTGGCACTTGGTGCCATGGTCTAGCCTTGAGCTCTGTGGTGAAGGGTTGGACTTGATGATCTGTGAGGTGTCTTCCAACCCTGATGATACTATGATACTATGATACATTCTCTTTTAGCCATACCTTTCACTTCTTAAGCATTCTTTTCCTATTCAGTATTCCTTTGCTCCCTTGTAAGCTGTGGAGGCTTCCCAAGGAAAGAGGTTATTTCAGTAGCTGGGCCTTGCTCCCTGGTTGTACCCAGTTCCACTGAGACACAGGGTCCTCAGGCCAGCAGAGACACTCATCATCTGTGAGCAGGGAAAAGAATCTGCTTTTAGGCTCCAACTGTGTAGGGAAGTAGGCTTGGATTTTTTTCCAGCTCTAAGAGACATTACATGTGGCATTAGGCAAGTTGTCCATCCACTTTACAGCACTTCTGCACTCAGCAGTGTGTATTACAAGGTTTACTTGTTTCTGTGAGCTAAGAAGAAGCTCTTTAGGACAGAAGACTTCTGCCTATGTTTCTGTGTAGCTTTGTCATAATGATGGTCACTGGGTATTACCTTAATTCCTGCTCTAACACCACCAAATTATACTTGAATAAATTACACACCGTGGATATTAAATGCTCAGCTCGGTTTCAGCACGAAATGAAATGCTCAACTGATGGTAACTTAAACTGGCAATAAAATAGCCAGCATTAAGCTTGTAAATACTTAATTTGCAAGTGTTTAGAGAATTAGGCACCTGCTATAAATCCTTCTCGTGGGCTTTGCACCCTGTTGGCAATCGGTGAGCTATATCTCACTTCATTATGCATGAATGTGTAATTTTCCAAAAGCATAAATGTGGCCTCCAAGGGCAGGCACATTAATAGCATTGGAATGAGCCAATTTGTTTCCTACCCAATGTGTTTATCTTCCAGCTCTTCGTTGTGAGTGCCAGTGGAAAGGTTAATGGCTCACAGTTCCCTGTCAAACGATGCACCCATTTAACCTCTGCGGTGTCAGGACTGTTCCTTGTCTTTGGCCTTTAGCTCCTTGAAAGTTAGCAGCTGCATCCTGAGTGCTAGCTGGGATGGGAGAAGGTCTTCTTCAAAATAGTGCACATGTCAAGGACTAAATGGAATCCTGCTTCCCTCTTGCTTGTCTTGGGCCTGATTCATCAGGTACATAGAATCAACGTGATACTTTGTGTTTGTGCTTGCTTCAGCGAGCCTTTATGCCATTTTAAACACACTCATAGCTACTAGAGTAGCTGAGTCTGGTCACCTGCCAAAAGCCAAGCAGTTCTTAGCCACATCTATATACAGAATTCCCAAAACCAGGCCCCCTGAAGGGGGCCTACAAGAAAGCTGGAAAGGTGCTTTTTACAAGGGCTTGTAGTGATAGGATGAAGGGGAACGGCTTAAAGCTGGAAGAAAGGGGATTTAGAGTTGGTCTTAGGAAAAACTTCTTTACAGTGAAGGTGGTGAGACAGTGGAACAGATTGCCCAGGAAGGTTGTGGTTGCCTCTTCCTGGATGTGTTCAAGTCCAGGCTGAACAAGGCCGTGAGCAACATGGTCTAGTGGAAGATCATACAATCAACCAGGTTGGAAGAGACCTCCAAGATCATCCAGTCCAACCTAGCACCCAGCCCTAGCCAGTCAACCAGACCATGGCACTAAGTGCCTCATCCAGGCTTTGCTTCAACACCTCCAGGGACGGCGACTCCACCACCTCCCTGGGCAGCCCATTCCAATGCTAATCACTCTCTCTGGCAACAACTTCCTCCTAACATCCAGCCTAGACCTCCCCTGGCACAACTTGAGACTGTGTCCCCTTGTTCTGTTGCTGGTTGTCTGGCAGAAGAGCCCAACCCCACCTGGCTACAGCCTCCCTTCAGGTAGTTGTGGAGAGCAATGAGGTCTGCCCTGAGCCTTTTCTTCTCCAGGCTGCACACCCCCAGCTCCCTCAGCCTCTCCTCACAGGGCTGTGCTCCATGCCCCTCACCAGCTTTGTCACCCTTCTCTGGACAAATTCCAGTACCTCAACATTTCGAATTGAGGGGCAGTTGATGTCCCAGTTAATGTCCCTGCCCATGGATGAGGGGTTGGAACTAGGTGGTCTTTAAGGTCCCTTTTAACCCAGACCATTCCATGATTCTATGAACTACCTGGGCAGGAATGAGTGAGGCATACACTGGCTGACAGGTGGTGTAGTCTAATGAGAAGGATGAAAGCTGGGGCAGGGCAGGTGCTTTCAGTGGTATCAGCACTTCTGTGCAGTGCAACTAGTAAAGGTTATGCTAAAGCTTGCAATGTTTGGATGTTAACAAGGTTTGATTTTGACCAACAGGGAGGCAAACCCTGTATTTAACAAAAAAAAAACCAACCCAAAATATATGTAAAGTTTTACTAAATCCTGATTTTAAAAAAGTATTGTTCTTTGGTTGGGTTTTTTTCCCCACTTAAATACAGAGGGGAAAAAATAGATACATAAAAAGGTACCCATTTAAAAACAACATCAACCAAAGAACCCAAACCAAACCCACCACAACATAAACCAAACAAACACTGTCCCCTCAAAAAAAAAACAACCACCAAACAAACAATCCTCAAACCAAACCCAAACCAAAATCCTAAGCCAAAAAAAAAAAACCCAGAACCTCTCAATCAAACAAGATCTCTGCTAGGTTTTGAATGAGATATTGTTAGTGCCCTGAATTTTTGAGGAAGGAGCCACCTGAAAACTACTGTGAGGACTAAGCAATGCAACCACATTTCCTGTGAACCCAATGGCTGATGCTCTCGGTCCAGTCTGCAAGGGAGAAGGCTTCCAGAGATACCTCCAGGGAAAGCTTCCCTCAAGATGTTTGCTTTTGAACTCAGCCCTTGTGGTGATTCCTAGGACATTGCTTCTGCTGCCACTGGCCAGCAGATGAGGCACCAGTTGCACTTGCAAACCTTGTTCTTGAACGGTTGTCCCTGGTTGCCCAGAGAGGATGTGGATGCTCCTCTCCTGGGGGTGTTCAAGGCCAGGTTGGATGAAGTCTTAGAATCATAGAATCAGCCAGGGTTGGAAGGGACCACAAGGATCATCTAGTTCCACTCCCCTGCCATGGGCAGGGACACCCTACCCTGGAGCAGGAATGAATGACCTGTTCTAGTGGGAGGTGTCCCTGCCTATGGCAAGGGTTTGGAACTGGATGATCTTTGAGGTCCCTTCCAACCTAAGCCATTCTATGATTCGATGTTCCAGCAGAGGATTATTCTGGATGCACAAGGAGCTAAATCTAGGATCACACATCAGCACTCACAGCAGAGCTGCTGCCTGAAGTAAAAATCATTAAGCAAAAGCTGAGAAATACTAAATGCAGTCACAGAACTGAGGTTTAGTGCTGAATGGTGTGGAAACAGAGATAAATGGAAACACATGAACATCATTTCCAACTAGAAGCAGTCAGTATTTCTGCATGCAGTTACTCAAGAAATCCACCTCATTGAAGATGTACATTTAAAGATGGGTAGAAGTTATCCTGATGCTCAGAAGTGTCAGACCCAAGCCCTGCCGAAATTAACCAGCCTGTCCAAAACCAAAAGAGGTTTCCTTAGGTGCTTTCAATGTGACATTTTGCAGGCAACTCGAGTGAATTAGGAGCAGAGCTGTGCTCCGTGATAATGCACCTCCTTAGGCACACAAATTTGAAGACTGCAGCCCAATTAGATATGCTCCAATTATTACTATTATTTGCTACTTAACAGCTGTCATTGAAGGCTCAGGGCAGCTTTGTGCTGGATGCTATGAATACATATAAGAAAGAAAGGAAAAAAAATAACCTGAAGGCACTTAAAATCTCTGCCTGAGAGACAATGAATAAATGCAGCTGGCTGGGGAGCCAGAGGTGCTGGGAAGACTGCTGTGAAACATTAGATCTGGTCTCAAAAGAATGCAGTGTTGTCTAAATCTGGACTCTCAGCTATTAGAGTAAAGAAAGTGTCATTAAGTAGGCAGGGATGGCTGTCTCTGAGCAGAAGGAATATTTATTTCTAAGCTTGAGCAATAATTACAATGGTGAAGTCAATGAGTTTTAAAGGAAATAATTAGGCCATGATTACAGAGGTGGGATGACAAAACCAAGCCCCAACCATGCAGGCTCCCTCTTCCTCCACTAACCTTCTCTCACTTTCTGTCCCTGCTGTCCACTCGCTGCGTTAATCTGGAATGTGAATGAAAATCTTAAGTGTGTCTAAATGTAGCCTTGCCCCTGGGAGAGGGAGTGGATATGTCATCAGGGATCTGTCAGAGTCAATAACATTTCCCCTGCAGCCCCGAGCTGTGCCTCCAGATCTAACATTTCTGTCTGAATTATCAGCTAATGCTCTGACAAATTGCCTGTGATTTTCTTTTTTTCTCCCTGAGTGGATGTGCCTGGTCTGCAGATTAGGTAAACACGACCTGGCCCTGCTGAGCAGCAGCGGCTGATGATCTCCAGCCAGACATTGCTGTCAAGCCGGGAAAGCAGGAGGGTGTCAGGGCAGCAGCCAGAGGGTTACCCACGCTCACTGCAGGGGCTCTTGGGTTTGGGCTGTTCTAGCTACAAGCCTCCGTTTAGGAGATACCCAACGACTGTGACAGCGAGAAGTGATGGAATTGGAAGTTCAGGACGTGGCAGAGTTTGAGTAGCAGGGCTGCAAAGGAGGTTTTGCCCTGTCTGAACAGCTGGAGAAGTGAGACTGGGGGTGTGTGAACAGATGCTCTGTTGCTAAAACTAGTGGCAGTGCTTGATTTTTTAATCATTTTTTTCTTGCAGAAGGAAACAGCTATTGGTGGCTTGGTCCTCAGACACCAAGGACATCAAAACTAGCAGGTGAGTTTCCACTTGTGAAATGAAGTCATCTGACTGCACAGAAGATGCTGCAGAGAGGCATCCAAGGGGTTTATTCCTCTGACCTCAAGATTCAAACCCCTCTTGAGCTAAGAAAGCCATCATCATTGCCTCTTCTCAGGCTGGGTGAGATCTGAAGTGTCTGTTTGTGTACTTGCTGTGGAAGTGATTTTCCTTGAGGCATGAGCTGGTTCTTAAACACCGTGGGCGTAGCGACAGTCTGTGATTCTGATCATGAAATGAGATCGTGAATGAGGCAGCAGCAGGAGAAGTTCTCATCTGAGCTGTCACTGCCAAGATTTACAAGAGCTGTTGCAGGTGTCTTTCCCATAGGTCAGGTGGATGTACAGTCCCTCCCTGCCTTCTTCCTGATTACTCTGTTCCCATGCAAATCCATGCCAGTCTAACAGCCTTTGGTCCTGCTACTGCTCCTACCTGGAACAGCCCCCCCAGGCCCCCAGCAAAGAGCTTTACAATGTATTTTAAATTTCAGATGAAAATAGGCTTTGCCCAGCCCTTCCCCTTGCTGATTGTTAATTGACATGATAATATTATTGGCTCTGCTCTGAAATATTTGGGAATCCAGCAACACTGTAGTCATCCCTTAGGCTGAGAGTTCTGATCTCCCAAACCCATTTGTCATCCGTAGGGTTTTGGTGCTGAATTCCCTTAGGCTTCCATTGCAAATTACAGTCTTTTATAGGACTGTGGTGTGGTAAAAGCTATCTGGGATATGTGACATTTTCTACTGCCTTCTCTAGGGGTGCATCTAAAGCAGAATAAAACCTCTGGGACACTAGAGACACACACACACCATAAAGACATGGAGGTGTTTGACAGGTGGGTGGTGGCACTAACCTGAAATATTCTTAGGAGGCCAAATAACTTCAAGGTAGAGATATTTATAATCTTTCTCAGGTGTCCCTATGAACATGCAGAGCAAACAGTGACAGAAATGTAGTTCTGGGTTCTTTCTGAGCAATCTCAGGCTAGGCACACTGCAAAGAGGGAGGGATAAAAGAGAAAGGAGAGACAAAGGGCTTTGCAGTCTACGTTATCATGCTTCATATTATTAGCCATAGTAATTAAAACAATGATACTTGTTATCAGTATCTGGTATTTGATATGTAATATACATAAATCAAGTTGGTAAAATGGAAATTAGTTGTAGAAATTACCATTTCTTATTAATTAATTTTTTTTTTTTGCACTTGAGATTCCTTTTGGGCTACCTAGGTAACATCTGAGCTGCCCAGAATGAAATCCCCTTTGTAGCAGAATATGTGTAGAGGGCACATAGGGAAGAATCTTTAAAGTCTTGGAAGACAGATTGCACTTTCAATAGAGTGGAGGTTCAGTAGTTAATAGATACAGCAAAGGCCAGCTGAGCAGCTGAAGAGAAATGAATGGCTCATTCATCTCCAGAGTCCCTCTGTGTGGCCAAGGTTTGTCTAAATGCAGGAATAGTGGATGGCTGGAGCTTGAGACTTACATATCCACAGGGCAGCTGCATCCTTCCTGAACCCCCTTTGCTTGGAGCCACATCCACAGACAGACCTTTGGTGAGCCCTCCAGTGGGTCACTGTGGTGGGAGTGAAGGTTTCTAGAGAGAGCTCTGAACTGGTTGGTTTTTGAGGTTTTCCCTTGAAGAAAAGATTGCATTTTGGCTGCAGTGTCCAACTGTCCCTGAGGAGTCACCGTGGGGGGAGTGAAGGTTTCTAGAGAGAGCTCTGAACTGGTTGATTTTTGAGGTTTTCCCTTGAAGAAAAGATTGCATTTTGGCTGCAGTGTCCAACTGTCCCTGTTGAGGAGTCCCTGTGAGGGGGGAGGAAAACAGAGGTGCTTGGATGAGAATGGGAACTGAGTCAACTGGCAGCATTGGTAAGCAGTGCTGTTCTCGTCTTGTTCCCTGAGTCCAAGAACAGAGCAAGAGGGGTAATGCAGAGGCCAGAACAAGGCTTTGGACAGAGAAGTCTCAAGAAAACTGAATCACAAACACATAAAGAAATCCTTTCTTGATTCTGCTCCCTCCTTTCACGCTAAGTTAGTGTAGGCAGAAATGCACTAAGGAATTTGCCAAGCACCATACATTAAGGCTATTTCTCTCGCCATTAAAGTTTCATGTACAAGTTCCACAGACAGGTCTTGGTCCTATTTATAGGTATTTTCTTGCCTCCAAACATATTATTAAAGACTTTTGTTACAGAAAGCTAGTTTGAAAATGAGCCCACCTGGTAAATAAAACATACCTCTTGCTTTTGCTGGCACATTTGTCTCCACAGAGCCAGACACCCAAGAATATTTGCCCCATACATTTTTGTCAACACATTATTGCACATGCCTATTTGAGCAGTAAACCAGTACGAGCACTTTGCTCTTCCTACTGATTTGAGATGGGGATTAAGGAAATGGTGAGCACACAGCGGTGTGGGGGTAATTCCAGACCCCAAAGTCAGGGAGGCACATGTAGAGGGGAAGTTCATTTCCTGTATATTCTTAGCTGTCTATAGCAAGAGCCAAATAGTCCCTGTGCAGAAAACCCCACTAAGTGTGAGTACTCATGAGCCTAATTTGCTTTCTTTTCTGAAAGTTTTCCCGCAAATAAGCATGAAAATATCTCTTTAGTGATGTCTGTAGCCCATAAAAGCCTGACTTTAATCAGCTCCTCCAGCTTTTTATACCAGGAAAGCAGTTTGAATACTTTGAAGAAAGAAATCACTGAGAGTTTTTAACATTTTGCTATGTTTGTAATCTGCATTCAGTAGCTTGCTTCGAGATGTTTGAAAACAAAATTCTTTCTCTGTTTACTTATTAAACTCTTATCTGACAAAGTGGGGATAGTCTACTCCTGTTTCTCTCACGTAGCAGCTTCAGGAAGAGTGATGGAGCATGCTGACTCTGGAGTTACTGGAATGGAACCAGATGCAGTAGATAAGGTATCTTATCTCCCTCAGGAGGATATAAACAGCCTTACTTCAGGGCATACTCCAGCTACGGCTTAGAGCAGGAGCTGGGCAGGAACAGCTCTTCCCTGCAGGTTGCTTAGTTGCTTTTGGTTAAGTCTGTCTGTTGGGTTCCTTACCTCTGTGGTTTTGAGAGCTGCAGCATGAATTTAGGCAGACCCCTCCTACCTTGCCAATATTGGCAACACTAATACCCCCCAACTGGTATTCTTTGGTACCTCTTGTGCCTGAGATTAAATCTGAACTTACTTGCAAACAGCACAGTGGTTTTCCTGGTATTTATACCCATATTTAGAGGATTCAGAAGCAGAAGTCCATGTACCTGTGTTGACCAGATTTTCTTGAAGCCCTATGTTGTGTATGGGATTCAAATATGGGAGGATCAAGGGCTCTTGCTGTATTTTAAGCTCCCTTGTGAGAAGCTGGGCCAACCTAGGAGAATAAGACTGTCCAAGAAAAGGCAGCTGCTGCACAGCTTTGGGGCTTTACTCTCCTGGATAATTATCAAGTGCTTTGACTAGTTCCAGCTCTTTAAATGTGCGAGAGCAAAGAACCTCCTTGTGAAATTGTTATGTCTCGGTTCATATCCAACAGCAGTGTGGATTTTAAGGTATTTTTAGGTTCTGAGCTTTCAGAAGCTCTCATAAAGGGAATTCCCAATATCCCAAATGCTCCACAACCAGAGAGGATTGTCCTTCACTAGAATGCAGTAGAATGCAGAACCTGTCTGCTGCACATTTAATCCGCTACTAGTTCCTGTGAAGTCAGCACAGATGAATCACATTTTAGCTCAGCTAGAAAGATATCCATGAATTGCATTCTTAGCTACACACCTGCTTTTGAAAGGCACAGCAGAAATTGCTCTAGGTGGCTCAGTAACAAGTTGAGCAAGTTCTTCTCAGCGCTGCCTCACAAAGATAAGAACTAGAGAAAATGAAATCGACCTCGTGTTAGGTGAAACTTTGTCCATGTTACTGCTTCTCAGAAGTGTACACCTTTATGTGGCTTCACTGTGCAGTCAGTGGTAGAAGAGTCTTGGCAAGTGAACGACCTTTAGCTGGCCCATGTTGTTTTAGCAAGTGCTCAGTTTCTGTGTTTATACTGTACTGCAGTTCCAGATCTCTCTGGAAAAGCTGTTTAGCAGTATAAACCTTATCAGTGTTACTTCATGCAAGGCCAGGCCAGTTCACAACATCCAAGCTGGAGCACTGAACACTCTCTTCTTGACTGGTGCATCAGTGCCATCATCAGGGTGGCTGAAAAACAGAGGCTCCACATGACTAACTGTTGCTGTCTGCACTGGAACAAAACTGGAGTAGTGTTGATGAAGGAACAGGAAATGCACCTTTCAAGATAACGACACAGCTGGCAAATAAGAGAATTGGCTGGGAATGTGAGAGGCTTTGTTCAGATCTTTGCACTGGGTACTAGCTGCTGGTTTATTGGGTTGGGAAATGTCTATGCTTCTTTGCAAGGCTTTAGTGGAGAAATTGTTCTGTGCAGAAATGCCTTTTCCTCAGTGGCAGAAAGTGTGTGGTGTGCTCCAGTTTGACACCAGAGAGATCTAAAGGAAGTTACTACCTGGCTCACCTGGCAGTATTTCTGGATTTACTACTTTTCACCATGTCCTGAACTTGATGGGGTGAAGCAAGAACCCAAGAACAACTTGTTCTGTTCTGAAATAGGTCAATTACTACAGAGAGTGCACTTGCAAATACATGTAGAGTGAAGTTACAACCATTAGAATTATAAAAAGAGCATATGGCAGCATCTAATCTAAATCAGATCTTGAAAGATCAATCAGTGATTGTCCCTATCATCAGCGGTAGCATCGTCTCACTCTGAGTTGCTTTGCTGCCGAAGATAAGCCTGACATAAGAACCACAGATCTGAATTCAAATGGGCAAATCAAGAAGTTATTTCTAGCTTGATTTTCCTCTCGGTCTGAGCTGTGGATATGTTTATTAAAAACTTGCTCCCAGCTTCCTTGATGGTAACTCAGAACTCCCAGGGACTTGACATGCTGTCCGTGTCTCTTAGCCTTTGTAGCGTTTATCAGTCAGTTATTTATAACTCAGAAGGTTAAAACAACCCCAGAAAAATCCTGTCAGAGATGCTTTGGCTCTCTGTGCACTCTGCCTGTTCAAGCGGACCCCCTCTCAGACCAGCTGTTGCTTTCTTGCGCTGAGTACAGGCTGCAGTACCGACATCCACCATGAGCAGCCCATCACAGACCCTCCCTCCCACCCAGGCAGGCTCTCCCAGGCTGGGTGGAAGGACCCTGGCTCAGCTGGTGACAAGTTGTATAGGGCTGCCAGCAGCACTCTGCATTTCCTCAGGGGGTCCTAAAAGAGAGAAAGTTAATATATAACCACAGGCACAAAAAAGTTACTGAGGGCCTGTGCTGTTGCTTATACATTTAGATGCTGTGATTAAATTACATACATAATGCATAGTGTTTGTAATACATTATTAATAATAATAATGCTGTCTTGTGTTATTTGGCTAGGGGAGGCATGCTCCGAGTGATGGTTCATTGGTCTATTCACACACAATTTTCATACATCTCTAAAGATTACCATTTTAACAGCTTTCTGTATGGATACTGCCAGGCAGTTACATTTAACAGTGCATAAATCTAATTCCCTCCACACTCAATTTTCTCAGGCAGCAGAATCAATTTGAATCTGTCAGGATTTTATTCTAAAGTCTATTAATGCCTCCTTGCCTTTTTCTGTATTCCCTCTCCCCCCATCTCGTCTCTTAACAATCTCACTCTTTCATGAATTCACTCAGCTGCAGAAAAAGATGCCCACTGCTACAAACACTCTTTTATCTCTTTACAGTGGAAAGCTAATTAGGTGTGAAGGAGACACGAGGAAGGTCACAATTAGCCCTCCGGCGATAAAGGTTAACAGTTGTGAAATGCTAGAGTAATGCTGTTGAACTTTGTTATTATCAATAATGACGGCGTTTGACAAGGTCAGCTTCATTATTCTCAACAGCTATCACCCGAGGCACTTAACATCCCCACCTCACCTGCGCGGCTACTTAACACCTTCCCTACTCTTCTCTCTCCTTCCCTCACAGCATGCTGGTTCCTACCGGGAGACCTGCTCACACCTCAGCTGGCAGTTCTACTCCTTGGGTAAGTTTCCAGATAGCTTTTAATATGTTTTGTGCTGAAGGATGGCTCACCGTGCCTTTGTGTTGCTGTTTGAAATCCAGTGCCAGTGGGTTTTATGAGTCACTGTGCCTTTGCATTGCTGTTTGAAATCCAGTGCCAATGGGTTTTATGGCTCACTGTGCCCTTCCATTACTGGTTAAAACACAGTGTGAGTGGGAAGTGGGTTTTATGGATCTCTGTGCCTTTCCATTACTGGTTACAACACAGTGTGAGTGGGAAGTGGGTTTTATGGATCTCTGTGCCTTTCCATTACTGGTTACAACACAGTGTGAGTGGGAAGTGGGTTTTATGGATCTCTGTGCCTTTCCATTACTGGTTACAACACAGTGTGAGTGGGAAGTGGGTTTTATGGATCTCTGTGCCTTTCCATTACTGGTTACAACACAGTGTGAGTGGGAAGTGGGTTTTATGGATCTCTGTGCCTTTCCATTACTGGTTACAACACAGTGTGAGTGGGAAGTGGGTTTTATGGATCTCTGTGCCTTTCCATTACTGGTTACAACACAGTGTGAGTGGGAAGTGGGTTTTATGGATCTCTGTGCCTTTCCATTACTGGTTAAAACACAGTGTGAGTGGGAAGTGGGTTTTATGGATCTCTGTGCCTTTCCATTACTGGTTAAAACACAGTGTGAGTGGGTTTTCTTATCTGAGCTTGAGTGAGAAGATTCTGCCCATTTAAGAACTTAAATGGAGATGGTAACAGGAAAGTAATAGGAAATGTGTCCTAGGAACCTGACATTTAAGAATAGAGTGGAAATACTTACATGCTTTGTCATTAAAAGCCAGTGGATCTCTGGTATCTTGAGAAGGCTTCTGGGGAAATGTGCCAGTGTTGGGTACTTGTTGCGGAGGGGAAAATTAATTGATGCGAGATGATATTTTTCCAAAACTAATATTGTTTGTTAATTTTGCTATTCAGAACTCTCACCACCCCTGACCACTCATTTTAGTAATATTTTGGTTCTTATATGGTCATGGAAACGTTCTATAGATAATATCTGGATCTAGTAATAACCAGCAAAATATACAAGTGTTGATTGATCTGGAAGAGAAGGTTCCTGCGGTAGCATGCTGCTTGTGGCCAGCATGCTGCTTGCCTGCTAGGTGGGCTCAAGGTCTTTCTCCTCATGGCAGAAGGCAATGGAGAGTTACAAGGAGGCATTTAAGCATTTACTCACAAATTATTATTATTTGACTCGCAGGCCTGGCCACAGCCCAGACAGTGCCCAAATGCTTTCAAGGGACTCTGTCTTGTTGGATGTTGAGCCTTAATTCTTCCCAGGCTTCT
Organism: Tricholaema leucomelas; assembly: GCA_013400475.1. Taxonomy (NCBI): domain Eukaryota; kingdom Metazoa; phylum Chordata; class Aves; order Piciformes; family Lybiidae; genus Tricholaema lacrymosa; species Tricholaema leucomelas. The sequence continues at coordinate 80,196 of WAAF01004564.1, forward strand.
GGGGAAAGAGGCAGACAATCTCTGACCTTGTTCTCCTGGCTTCTTCTGGATGATCTGCATATGTGTCCAGGACTTTCAGGTGCAGAGGCAGGATGTCATGCAGTCTCAGCACAACATCACACTGACCAGACACCTGCAGGCATCCAGGGTCTGCTCCTGGTAACTCGTGGCAGTGAAGTTTACCAGGCAAACAATAAGGCAGTAGGCAACAGCAGAAAGGCAGGGAAGCAAAGCAGGTTCTTCACCTGTGTATCTCCCTTTATCAATGTGGGCCGAGATGAATTGCCCTTTGCACACAGAGTAGCCAATCCGGATGGCAGTTAGCTGAACCATACTGTATTCCACAAGGCCATAGGCTCGCTGTTCCCCAAATCTGGGAAAAGCACAGGCCTTGCACTAGGCAGGCACAAGCTTAGTATGTACTTGGTTTACCACAGGACTCTGGGCAGGCCAGGCTCAGTGGCTACAGGCTCTTTTGTGTCTTCTTCCTGTGCTTGCCTCTCTAGTGGAGCAGAAAAACGTGCCTAGGCAAGGCAGGACATGTATAAGCCTGTTAGACCTACCACAACAGTACTTTCATCTGCATCACTCTTCAATCTATAGGAAGGAATTAATTTTGAACCCAACATTTTCAACAATTCTTTATGCCTATTGAAGAAGACTTTCCCAGCAACTTGAATCCACCAGGGATGTTACTCTGCTACTTTTTAGTAGGGCTCTTGAAGTAGGATCACATCACTGACTACTAACCCTGTAACTTGGTCTTCAAGTTTCCTTTACACTGCAGATGTGGTGCCCTGCCAGATCACCTTGCCCAAGTGAAGTGAGGGCATGTGATTTAGTTTGCTTTTTTAAGGAGTGGAGCATATGATGGGGGTTTAATGCCACCTTTAGACTTCCCTGCTTGCAGATTGTGCCTGCATTATTTCTCATGTGGTGGAAAGTACCCAGGTACAAAATGAAGCAGCAGAGCAAGCAATCCTTTGGGCTGTCTGACACGGCTGGTTTGGATCTACTCTGTCAGATTTACAGGGCATCTGGCTTGAGGTATTAGGAAATGCCAAAGCTGTGATTTGCTGCAGTTCCTGTATGTTTACTTGATTCTGAGATGTGACTGGGGGGAAAAAAGGCTTCCTTTTAGTGCCTTGATCATGATTTTGCTCTTTCACCTGCTTACTCTTGAGTTTTAATGGGTCAAGAATCATATTTAACCTTTATTTTCCAGTTCACCTGGAATTTGAATGATTACTCGGTGATGCGTAACTCCTGTCCTAGGCTACTTCTTGACTCAGTGGAGGGAGAAAGGCAATTCAGATCTTAGATCTGAACAGTCCTTGGAACCTCCCTCTCTTCCTCTGTACTTAGGAGAGTCTTGAGTGATTATACTTAAGCCACCTCAGGAAAATACTAATGCTTAATGTTAAGTTTGTAGGACGTAAAGCCACAAATATAAGGATAGAGGGCCAGAAATGCCAAATATTTGAGTGTTCTCACTTTTACCACTTCTCAAGGCAGATTGTCTTCTCAAGATAGCATTGTAGCATGATAGGCAGCAATTCCTGCCTCCTGCTGGGTCTCCAGATAATGCTGCATTTGGGCTTTTACTGGCATTAAGCCATAATCCATGAAGTACCTAAAAATATATGTCGCTTTTAAACCACTCTCTCTGACCAGCCTGCTGAAAAATATCCACAAACCAGGGTATTATTGAGGTTATTTATATCTTCTAGAGAGGACTGGGTGCTGGCTGAGATGGTTGTACAGTTTCAAAAGCTTGTGTGAGCAGCAAGCACAAGTGCAGAAGTGTGGCAGCGTTCTTGCTGCCTGCAGCCTCCGGGGTTCAGGCAGTGCTTGACAAGAGAAAGTGTGTGCCATGAATAGTCCTTAAGTCCTGGTTCAAGGCTGAAGTTCAAACAGGGTTTTTGGAGTGCAGACACAGATCACTGGTCATCTCAAGGATCTTCCTGTTATCTTGCTTCATTGACTCTGTACTTCCACTAAACACTCAGAAGGCTGCTTGAAGCCAGGTGAGGCTCTGGCTGAATAAATGCTATAGAACGAATGTGCAGACAGTGGGAGAAGGGACAACAGAAGCCAAAGTTGCTGCAAATGTAAATCAGATGCCAACAGATTCTTGGCCTTTTGGCTAAGGTCAGGTGTAGAATCTGTTCTTACCAGTTTAATATCTGATATGTCCTCAATCAGAGGACTTTGTTTTTTAAGAGGGAATGGCCTGAAGCTATGACTGGGTGGATTTAGACTAGACACTAAGAAACATTTTTTCCTAGCAAGAGCAGTCAGGCACTGGAATGGGCTGCTCAGGGAGGTGGTTGAGTCACCAACCCTGGATGTGTTGTTTGGATATGGTACTTGAGGATATGGTTTAAGGATGAGCTGTGTAGAGTAGGGGTAGTGTCTGGACTTGATGACCCTGGAGCCTTTACTCTGCTCTTGTCAGACCCTATCTGGAGTCCTGTGTGTAGTTCTGGAGCCCCCAGCACAGGAAGGACATGGAACTGCTGGAGCGAGTCCAGACGAGGCCACAAAGATGCTCAGAGGGCTGCAGCAGCTCTGCTGTGAGGACAGGCTGAGAGAGTTGGGGCTCTTCAGCCTGGAGAAGAGAAGGCTTCGAGGAAACCTTATANGAACGTTTCTGTGGTTCTGAGCTCTCTCACTGCTCAGTTAAAAGCCCAGGAAGTAACTACCTGCCAGGAAAAGCGTTTGCCATTTGCCATGCTAGTTTGAAGTCCCTCCAGTTGCTGGAACATAAAATTTGATACTATGCTTCCTGATATTTTAACCTCCGACTCAGAGACCAGCAGAAATGGCATCCCAAGCAGGTTGGGTGACTCTGCTTTAGCAGGTGGGTTGAGCTGGATGATCTCCAGAGGTCCCTTCCAACCCCTGTCATTCTGTGATTAAGTGGCAGGAATCCTGCCCGTATCGCTGATCAGACATCCCCGTCAGACTTATCTTCAGCGTGGCACTCTCCTGAACCCCTCCCTCTGGCAGACTATACACTGTGCAAGGACATGGGGAAAGGAGATGTTACAGCAGAAAACTGTGACTTCTGTTAAATGATCCAACTCTAGGAGGAAAATTAAGCTGTTCAGCTTCCCAGGTGTCCTCACAGCACTCACCAGGCATTTATCTTGCTAATGTTGCTGTGCTGCTACTGCTATCCAGTTGGTAGGATCTTTTATTTGCATAAGGCAGCAGATTTTTCATTTATAAAGCCAAAGATGTGTCCTTGTAATTCAGCAAGAAGTTGATTGAATGATTGACATTAAATGCCAATTTTTATCAAAATATTGATTGGAAAAGTTCTTCAGTTTCCATTGTACCATATAGATATATCTAATCACAGCTTTATCTGCCAGTGCAATATGTTGCTTGCCAGACTAGAAAATGATATATTAGCCATCTGGGCAATGGGCCCAACCCTGGGCAAGATTAGTGCTTCAATTAGCTGTTGATGGCATTCCATTAGAATATGGGTTTCAAAGAGCACTAAACAAGAATGTTGTGCTTTGATTTTTCAGATTTAATTACTTCCATCAGGGCTATAAATGAACTCATTAGTCTTAGTGGCTCTAAAACCTAGAGACAATAGAATGTTATTGCTATTGTTCTTATGGTTTGGGCAAACACTGCTTTCCAAACGCTCTTAGGAATGGCTATCGACCTTTCCTCTCTTCCTAAAGGAGCTGGCTGGCTGACCCTGCAGAGCAGCTCTGGAGTAAATGTGAGCTCAAGCTCATTAGCGGGGCCTGTGCTGCGGGTCCAGCGCCTGGCAGCAAACGGCAGCTTGATCTGGGGAGTCATCACATGCAAATAAAGTCACTGAGGATTGAACTTACTCCTCGGCAGTACCTGAATTCTCTTCTGAGTATGTGTGTATCTTTCTTTTCTCCTCTTTTCCCCTCTATCTCATAATCTCCCCAGTTTCAGAGTGACAGGGATCTGCTGGAGAGAGTCCAGCAGAGGGCTGTGAGGACGACTGGGGGACTGGAGGGCATGGCTTGTGAGGAGAGGCTGAGGGACCTGGGGCTGTTTAGCCTGGAAAAGAGAAGACTTAGAGGGGATTTGATAAATGTTTATAAGTATCTGAGGGCTGGCCAGGAGTGGGGGGGACAGGCTCTGCTCACTTGCTCCCTGGGATAGGAGGAGGAGCAATGGATGGAAGCTGCAGCACAGGAGGTTCCACCTCAACACAAGGGGGAACTTCTTTACTGTAAGGGTCACAGCGCACTGGAACAGGCTCCCCAGAGAGGTTGTGAGGTCTCCTTCTCTGCAGCCTTTCAAGGCCTGTCTGGATGTGTTCCTCTGTGATCTGTGTTAGTATTGTCCTACTCTGGCAGGGGGAGGTTGGACTTGATGATTTCCTTGGGTCCCTTCTAACCCTTAACATCCTGTGAGCCTGTGTTTTAAAGTTTGCCAGAGCTCCTGAGGATTCTTGAGGCTTTCTTTTTTAATGTACTGCATCAGTGTTTTATGACATTGTTCCCCCCTAACTTTGTAAAATAATAGTCCTTTTTGTTCAGTTTCTCTTCTTGTCTCTGTTTTTTTCCCTTGACCTAAGCAAATTGCGCACCACAAACCCTAGTATCATCTTTTGAATGTGATTCTTGCCCCGTTCCTCTGAAAACAGGAGAGAAAAATATGAATGGGGAAGGGAAATGCAGATAGGAACCGTAGCCCCCTCTCCAGCATTCCCATTGACCTCAGTATAGGATTGCCAGATCTGGGCCCCCCATTTCAAGAGGGACATAGAACTGCTTGAGAGAATCCAGCACAGAGCCACAAAGATGATAGAGGCAATGGAACATCTCTCTTATGATGAGAGCCTGAGAGTGCTGGGGCTCTTTAGCCTGGAGAAGAGGAGGCTGAGAGGTGACCTCATCAATGTTTATGAATATGCAAAGGTGAGTGCCAGGAGGCTGGAGCCAGGCTCTGCTGGGTGATGCCTGATGACAGGGCAAGAGGCAATGGGTGGAAGCTGAGGCATAGGAGTTTTCATGCAGACATGAGGAATTTTTTCCCTGTGGGGGTGATGGAACACTGGAACAGGCTGCCCAGAGGGGCTGTGGAATCTCCCTCTCTGGAGATATCCAAAACCCACCTGAATGTGTTCCTGTGTGATCTGGTCTAGATGGTCCTGCTCTGACAGGGGTGTTGGACTGGATGAGCTTTGGAGGTCCCTTCCAGCCCCTGACATGCTGTGATTCTGTGATTGACATTAGAGCAACATCTCGCAATGTGTGTTAAATCCTGAAATCCAACAGAGCTTTACTTACTCTGAGGTGAGCTTCACTTGGTAAAAGTCCCTTTGTTTTTTCTGGTTTCTTTCTTCTGCAGAGGAAGTGTAAATAAAGGATATGATGCTCTGCTTCACTGACATGTATTGAATTAAGCTGTAATCAGGACAGTATGTCTTAACCATAATATTAATGTGGCCAAACCAGTAACTGGTATCATGTTTAAAGCCTAACACCTGTTTTGTATTAGCATCTGGATAGATATTTCATTTTTCATTTTAATAGGATATTCTTTGATGAAATCCATAGCTTAGTTGTAATTTTTATGTCCTGGCCCTACGTAAATCCCAGGATATGATTCAAAAAGCCTGTTCTCAGATCTTAAATAAATTTCTCCTAAACTTTGCTACTCTGTTATGATAATATGGGAAATATAGGGAAATTAATAAAAATACTGAAGCTTTTGACATCAAGCAGGTTTTTACCTTTGATTTCCAGCAAGCACTTCCTCTCCAGTTCAAAACAAGAGTGTGACTCCATCCTTTCTTGGCTCCTACTGCTCACTCACCTCTTTCCCCTTAGCTCTCTCTCCTCTTTCATCCTGCCATTCCTGAGAATCTGCAGCAGGAATGGCAAACTTGACAGAGCTTGAAGGCAAAATGCGAGAGAAAGGGAATGCACCTGGAGCAAGCAGAGGCACCGAGAGGTGAGGTGGTGAGGAGGAGCAGAAGCCAGGATGGGCAGTGCAGCAGCCTTCTCTGTTGCCTACGTCCTTTCCTCAGTTGTGTTCTGGCAAGGCCTGTGAGCCAGCCCAGCCAGAAGGAAAGAAAACATCCCTGTCTGGTGCAAAGCCAGTGATGGAGTCAGTCCGAGTTTGGATGTGTACTTGGATGATTTGTTCTAAGTGCTTTCCATGCCACTCTCAGTAGTTCTGGAGCCATTCTCAAGCGTTTAAAAATAGAGTGCCTCTGCCTATGGTTCCTTCCCTCTCTCCCTCTTTGCATTTCCTGTCTTCAGGAGAATGCTCTGATGGATGTGTTTGTTTTTCTGGATCTGTTATGCTGAGAGATTGGAAGAATGAGAGTGAGGAGTCTTCCTCTCTGGTCACTGTTTTGTCTAGCAAGCTTTCTGTGCCCTAAGGCCAGCTCCTGCAAAAGCTAAACTACTTCTATTTTTAACACTATTTGGACTAGAAGAAAATCAGGCAGATTATACACACTTGTCAGAGTTTCTGTCAGCAGATGAAAGCAAGATCACTCTGTTGGCTTCTGGCAAGTACTGCTTAACCTGATCCTGTTCTGCTTCTGCTTTCCTAGTATATCCTGCTCCAATGGTCAGACCTCACAAGATTCCCACCTCCCACCACGGGTGTGCCTTGGGGCCAGTTGTGCCATGGAGATTAGAGAACAGGAGGGGTCTGGCTTGCTTGTGAGCCCAAGCCCAATAATTTCCTGCAGCTAGGTGGTGTTCCCAGTGTGTTCCATATCTAATCAATACCAAGGAGAAGAGACATGTGCTAAAAATGCTTAAGGAGTGATCCTGCCAAGAGTGGAAGAAGACTACAGAGACGAAACAACTACCCTGTGCTTAGGCTCTCCTAACTTTAATCAGAACAGTAGGCTACATCTTTCCACTACTCTGCTTAGCCTGACTGCTGGCTTGCCTTGAAGGATGACACAAGTGAATGAATTCACAGAGCTCACTGAAGATCTCGCTGTAAGTCCTACCAGCCATAGGTTTGGGCAGGATTATCCTAAACATCCTGAAAGAAATTAGAAAGAACCCAAACTCTAATGGGTTGTCACGTTTGATATACAGATTGTCCAAACACTGCTTGCTTTCAGTGTGTCACAAATCATGCGAGGCTGAGGAATAAACAACAGATGCTGGAAGTGAAAGATTTCTCTTCAGCAGTCTGTTGCCTGCAGCCAGTCTGTGGCTGCTCCCCAGTCACGTTCAGCTGAGGGCAGGGCTGCACCCCGCCACTGACTGGGAGTGTGGAGCCGAGACCTCCCCAGCCAAATCACCCAAGAGCTCCTGTTTTGCAATGACAATACAGCAGTGGTTTATTTGAAGGCTGAGCCAACTTTGTATCAAAGCCAAATATTTCTGGCTTGGCACCATGAGCTAGTGCCAGAGCCAAGCAGCTGGAGCAGGCTACGTGCATTTAAAAGAACAAAACCAGAGAGACTCTTAAGTTATCTCCTGTACGAGGTCAATCAGAGTGCCAGAATGCAGTGCCAGGTTTTGCATCAGGCTTTCTCTGCTCTGTCCCCGTGTGCCTACAGACCTAGCTTCCAGGCTAAGGCTTGGTTCTCCTCTGATTTCTTTCCACTCCTGGCTCTCTTCTTGCAGGCAACTAATTCCCTGCAAAGCATTAATATCTTGCTCCTGCATCCATGTTTTTTTTCTTGTGGGTCCAGGACATTCTCTGTGATCCACACCATCACAAGGAAAAGCACTCTAGAGTTTTCTGCGTGGACTTGCCTTGAAGCTGTGTCTAGCTGAGAGCTAAGGGGGTGATTTTTCCTATTGCACAAAGCAGCAGCAATGACTTTTCATCTTGAGGATTTCAGTCCTATTCTCTGAGTCACGAATCTGCTACTGGTTCACCTGCTCCATTGAATGATGGCTCACAGGATAATTAATGATTATGAAGGCTGTGGCTGCCCCAGATGACTGCAGTGGAGAGGTTATGTTCTCTGTGCTCAAGGTAGCCATCTGCTGCTGGTCTTCTGCACCCAGCATGTGGAGAGCTGTCCTCTAAGAACTTGACCCACTTCAGGAGCAGGCAGAACACTGATATGGATATTCACAAGTGGGGCAGTTGTTTGTGGATGTCTGTGCTGCCTTACCCATCTCCCAGAGGTTGCCTTCCCTGCTCTTGGGATAGCTCAGCAATTTGTGGAGCACATGCTGAGGGGTTGTGTTATATGTGCCTATATACTGAGGCTACAACTAACAACTCAAGAAAATTTGTGCCATCACCTGAGTGACATCTTAAGAGGATGTTTTCCATTCTAGAGTCACTTTGGACTTTTGTGATCCTTCATTCACTTGCTGATTTTCTGCCGTGTCCCTTTGTTGTTGGGCCATGATGAGGACAGAGCTGTTGGGAAAGTCCTGTCTTCCCAGTCACACCCAACATGTTCAAGTCATCTTGTAAGACACCTGCCCTGCAGATGAGTTCAGGGTCTCACAGAAACATTTACATTTGAGTGGCCCCCAAAAGGTTTGTTCAGGGTGTAATTATTACTTATTCAACCCCTTTTCCTTGCACTCAGATGTGTTGAGATGCTCTTTCCCTCTGGGCCCCAGAAATGCTTCAGATCTCTTTATCTGAAACACAGACTGAGAAGCAGTTATATCGGATCACAAGACATTATGAACTCAGTGCACACTTTTTCTTGGCCAATTAACATTTTACTCATGATCTGAAGTCCAAGTGTGTTCCTAACACACCGTAAATGAGAAATCTGGAAACCCATTTTCACACCACTTTCCATTCTGCAAGTAGCAGGAGCTGTACCGTAGCTTTCCAGTAAATTGGTTGGTAAATTGTTTTCTCTCTCATCTTTACTACTCTAACAAAAACATGGTAGCTTTAGGTCTCCATTTTATTTGTTTCTCTGTTTATTTGTGCATCTACCTGTTAGCATCAATCAAGGAAATAACACAGGTAAAACATATTTGACTTGCAAACATCTGCATGAATAAAAGGCAAAGCCTGTCTGCTGAAATAGATCTTGGAGGGGTGCTGCTGGTGAGGTGAATTGTCATGTCCAGTGGTCGTTCATACTGCTTTGCTTCAACGTGTGTGACTTCTGAAACTGCCTTTGATTTGGGGCGAAATATCTTGGGGAAGTGCTCAGCTGTCAGCTCATTCCTCGCCCTAAATCCAGGAGGGAATTGCAGTGCGACCCAGTTAAAAGTAATTACCTCTAACCCGCTTCTGTGCTCTGAATTGCCTGTGAGATTCACAGCCCTTGAAATGAGGAATCTGAGACCTTTGCAAAAAGTGTTTGTTCAAGGCTCTTTATAAATGAGGGAATGTGATTGAATTGGAGCCTTGGTGAAGGTGGGCTGAATTTGGTGGCACTGCTTTAATTTTGCTTTAGATGAAGTCTTCCCTCAGTACTGCTGCTGGAAGGCTGATGTCCACCCACAGCAGACAGATGCTGAATGAGTGATGTGGTCTCAGTTTTGCTAGGGACCGACTTGGGGCTTCTAGCCATTTCTATAAAGATTGTATGCAGGCAAGGAGGGAAACAAGTGGTTGAAGACATTATTTCTGCATGGGAGAGAGAGCTAAGGCAGCTTGACTCCTGCCTCTATCACACAGGTTTTCCTCACTTGGACATTGGGTAACCAGGGACGGGGAGTAAGACCTGCACAGCACTGAAGGCACATGGAACGCTCAGTAACGCAAGTCCAGCTGCAAAGGGCTGGCCCAGATGGTTCGGACTGACAGCACACAGATACCACCCAAGGTTTTAAGCGAAAGCAGATGGCTACTCTGAAAGAAGCAAATTGTTGCCAGTAAAGACTGATCTGGGGGCAAGAAGTGTTACTTAGGGAAGTGTGGCAGTCTCATGTGATTGTATTGAGACAGTAGGTGGAAGCTCACAAGCTTCAGACTTCTTGGTCAGGGCTTTTTTGCCAACACCTTTCTTGGTCACAGCTGGACACCACAGGGTGTGCAACAGGAGCAGACCTTTTGTTTCATGAGTTATTGCTGAGGTTCATGAGGATCAGTTGCTATGCAGCGTGTGCTGCAGACATTCATCTTACCAGAAATGCTTGCATTGAATAATGCAGAGCAGAGCTGCTGGGGCTGCAGCCCTGCTGTGCATACCTCGGCTCTTGCATCTGAGTAAGGAAGGGAGGAGAGGTTTGAGGAGTGCTTTAAGAGGGTTATGCCTAGTATTTGCAAAGTTTAGGCTGTCAAAGTGGTCCTGTGCTATCTTTAGTTTTTGCTCTGGCACTCCTGTTCACACTGAGTCTAGCAGCCCTTTGTGCCAGCCAAAATTTCACACCACAGAGCACTGGCACAGGCTCCCCAGAGAGCTTGTGGAGTCTCCTTCCCTGGAGACTTTCGAGGCCTGTTTGGATGCATTCCTTTGTGATCTGTGATAGATTGTGTGGTCCTGCTCTGGCAGGGCAGTTGGACTCGATGATCTCCTTGGGTCCCTTCCAACCCCTGAAATACTGTGCTCCATGTGGAGAGATCCAGCTCTGGAGCTTGGTGAAAGGCTGAACCTGCTTCTCCCATTGGGAGCACAGTCCTAAGGTTGTTACCATGGAAAATAAACGGAAATGTCACCAGCTTTGGCTGCAGTGCTTAGCAGGTGAGATACCCTTCCAAGGCTCCTTGTCCTGGCAGCAGTGTGGGCTTTTACTGATCGTGCAGACAGGCACAGGAAAACAGAGGACAAATGTGTGTGGCAGGCGTCTTGTGTCTGTTTTCTAAGTACAGGTAGCATTGTACGTATTATCTGTGTTTGTTTAGCTGAAGTAAGATGAGCATTAATATTCTGTTTCAGTCTTAATTAGTGGCTGATAAAAGCACAAGGTGATACTTAACAGTCTTGACAGTGTAATTTATCTAAAATTTTCTAATAATATGGTTGCTGCAGCCTTGGAAGGGCTGCTTTAATGACTTTCACACTCTTAGGGTTTGGTACCAACGCTATCCAATATGTTGGTTGCTTAGGAGACAAAATTAAACAAAGCTGAATACATTTATTTCACCCCTTTTTTAACTAGACAAAGGATTATTTCACTGCAATATTTTTTTTCTCTATTAAATGCTTAAGCTTTAGGTGTTTATGAGAATGAAAACCAAAACCAACCAAACAAAACCATCCACCCAAACCCGAACAAACCAGATCCTCTATTAAATCAGCAGATGGCTCCTAGAGCCAAATTAGGGACCTGTGATAGAACAATAAAAGCTCTGCTTTCTGCAGTGCACATGTTCAGAGCTGGCAGTGGTAAATGAGACCTCCGTGCAGTCTGCTCTGAGAAATAGCCTCACTGGCATTGACCTCTTCCTTTGTATAATTCAACACTGTGTCATCAATTGCAATTGCAGATGTCCCTGCAATTTAGCAGACCTTGTATGGACTGACTTGCCCAATATTTGTTTAAGATGAACTGTATAAACTTGTTATTAGTAGTCTGCCAGAGGCAGGGTGATAACAGTGTTTGCATTGGGCTACATAAAATGCGGCACCTGGGCAAGGTGCACCAAGCATGTTCCTAGTAAACATTTCATCCTGCTGAAGGCAAAAGTAAGACTCCCAGCAGCTTGAGTCAGGGCAAGAACATGTCTTGGTTCTGCAGAGGCTCTGGGCTTGGTATGCCTGAGTTGCTAAATTTATGATTATTTTTTTTTTAAAAGGACCCTGAGTTCACCTGAGAAATGCAGGCAGCAGAACCTGGCTGCAGTGGGATCTGACTGAGCTCATCCCAGCTGCACATCTGTACAATCCTACTCATTTCATCCTGTCTCGGCAGCTTGTATGATCTAGCGATACAGCTCTGTTGGAGTCTGTTCTCAGACACATCACCCACCCACAAGGCAAACTGGGGGGTCGTTTCACCTCTCTGCTGCCTCTTCTCCACTTGCAGCATCAGAACAGTGGTCTTAGCTTGCAGTGGGACATGTCTGTGGTGGATAAATAACGTCCCTGCAAAGTTACAGTCTCACAGTATCACCAAGGTTGGAAGAGACCTCACAGATCATCAAGTCCAACCCTTTACCACAGAGCTCAAGGCTAGACCATGGCACCAAGTGCCACATCCAACCTTGCCTTGAACAGCTCCAGGGACGGCGACTCCACCACCTCCCTGGGCAGCCCATTCCAGTAGCCAATGACTCTCTCAGTGAAGAACTTTCTCCTCACCTCAAGCCTAAACTTCCCCCGGCGCAGCCTGAGGCTGTGTCCTCTCGTTCTGGCGCTGGCTGCCTGAGAGAAGAGAGCAACCTCCTCCTGGCTACAACCACCCCTCAGGTAGTTGTAGACAGCAATAAGGTCACCCCTGAGCCTCCTCTTCTCCAGGCTAAACAATCCCAGCTCCCTCAGCCTCTCCTTGTAGGGCTGTGCTCGAGGCCTCTCCCCAGCCTCGTTGCCCTTCTCTGGACATGCTCAAGCATCTCAATGTCCCTTCTAAACTGGGGGGCCCAGAACTGAACACAGTACTCGAGGTGTGGTCTAACCAGTGCAGAGTACAGGGGCAACCAAAAGGTTGCCCTGTGCAGGGATCCCCTTCTCAGGAACGAAGTGAAGTGGATGTCTTATGGAGACTGGTTAATACTGGCGACTGAAGCTTCTGTAGAGCTGAGGGAAGGCACCCAGATACCCAAGCACATGGAAGCCTTTCTTGAGCAGTGACACTCCCTTTCGGTAATTCCTACTGCTTAAGGAAATGAAAGCTCTCGGTAACCGGGCAGTAGATTTCTCCCTCTTAATCTAAGCCCTTTCAAGGGCACAGTACTGATTTACAAACCTAAGTAAGAGAAAGGGCAAGAGGTTCGTGCAGGGCTGCGGCTTGTCCCGGCGCTCCCGGGACTTGCAGCCGGAGGGAGCCGCTGCAGGCGATGCGCGGGGCCGCAGTGCCCCCGTCCGTCACCGCACCGCGCTGCCTGCTGCTGCCGGCTCCAGCCTGCTCCAGCCTGCTCCAGCAGCACGAGGTGTTCTGCAGACGGAGCCTGCCCTCAGACCAGGCACGATCACCCTTCTCCGCCGCGCTGCGCCCTGTGCCCCGCGGTCACCCGCAGCTCTCTCACGCTCCGCTCTTGTCAGTCTGGTGAAGCATCTTGGTGGATCCCCCTGACAGCCCTGGGGCTGCAGGCCAGGCCCTAAGCACTCAGTGCCGCTGTTATGAGCGGTCAGAGCTCCAGGATGAAGTTATTTGCAGAACTCCCATACCATCTTAGTTTCCGAACCTAACCTTAGTTTAAGGAAGGGGGGAAACCAGTCTCATTATTAAACCCACATTGTTTTGTACAGCTGCTCTGTTTTCTTCCTCACGGAAGAAACCCAGGGATGGGGAGTGAAGGAAGAGCCCTGGAACAGCAAGGTTGATGGTAGCTAACATGTGAGCACTATGTCATTTTTCATTGACTTTGTCTTTTCTTTCCCTGCTCTCTCTTCCTCCCCACAGTATCTCTGCATTGATTTTTCACTCTGCCTGTTTATAAATGTTTATAAAGCATTTAGGGAGCCTAGGGAAGAAAAAGTCTCTAAGTACTTAGTGGAGGAAGAACTTAAAACACTGGACTGCTATATTCTTGCTGACACTGGGCAGTATTTCATGCCGTGTAGAGTCCTGCTCTCAGGACGTGGTGCTGCTTGGGTGGGTACGATTAAAACAGGCAAAGTCTTCGTGCAGCCCATCTACAGCCAGCACAGCACAAGAGAACAGAAGAACTTTAAAGAGCATGAAAATTTACAGCTTGAGCAAACCCAGCACACAAGGAAATGATAGAGGAAGCAGGCACACATTATTCCACATTTACAGTTTGCTTTGGGCAATGAACTTATTTTCACATGAAACACTAAATTGCCTCCTTGTCTTCCTTCCCACCCACTGAGTGAAGTTTTCCTGATGAAATAAGAGTGGAGATGTTATTAAGCCAATAAATACACTTATTGGTGCTATCATGCTGTTCATTAGAGAGATGAAACCAATGAAGGTCTTCATTTAAACTCACAGGGAAGATGCAGGAACTTGCATCCCATGGAGGTGGTTGAATCCCCATCCCTGGAGGTGTTTCATAGAGGCAGAGATGTGGTGCTAAGGGACATGGTTTAGCACCAAACAATGGTAGAGTTAGGTACTGGCTGGGCTCAATGATCTTAAAGGTTTTTCCCCAACCTAAACAATTCTACAGTTCTGATGCATTTCTGGTACCTGAAGTGCTAGTCCAGCAGCAGTTCTACCTTCTCACTAGCATCTCTATCACTGTGCTACATTGCTGAGTGTTTCTAATTCCATGTTCCATGTGTGCCCTAAAATGGCAGAAATGACAAGTGTTGGTATGCTGCTGGGACAGGATTGGGAAAGCTGTGCTGGCAGGAGGCAGAGAAGGAGCTGCTGTGACTGTGGGGGTGGCAGCCAGGACTCCCTTTGGGTTGCATTCCAAGCCCCTGGTCCCAAAGGGCAGGTACAACACCTCTGAGAGCCCAGATATTCCTTAGACTTCCATATCTTTGCTGTATTTTGATAAACCAATAAAAGCTCAGAGTTATTTTGATTTAGACAATCCAAAACTTGAAAACAAGTAGACTTACCCAGTCAATAAAACAAAGCTGTCTCTTCAGAGCCTTGTCGGTGCAGGGCTGAAGAAAGACACACAGAGAACCTCTCCACTAATATTAAACTGATTTGGCCATTTTTATTCTATAAAGGAGGCTGGTTATGAGATTTAAAAAGACTCATATATCATGCTGCCTCATTAATTTTCCATTTGGGCTCAGCTGTCGGAGGGTACCGAATTAAACTGCTGCCTGGAGTAGTCTTCGGTGGCAGAGAAATGATGTTTGATACCCTTTGCATTTCACACAGTCTGTATAAAAGGTCTCCTTGATTTGCCATCCCTATTATTTTCTGTCAGAGAACCCTACATGGCCTCTCCAAAATAATATCACCTCTCCAAAACCCTGAAGGTCTATTTGTGGTTTCCATGGTGACAAAATGACCCATAATATTCTTTGACTACTTCAGTAAATGAAGGACATAACTGAGCCTTTGAAGAATAATAGACTTTTTTTTTTTTTCAATAAGAAAAGACGTACTTGTGAGCTCAGAAAGGGGGACTAAAGGGAAAAAAAAGGGATGAAAAAGATATTAAGGGAAGAGATTTAGCTTGTAACTCAAAGGGCTTTGTGTCAGCAAGTGTAGCAGACAGCACTTGTTGAAAAATAGACCTTGAGCCATCTGGTACCAAAACAGAAGTGGGATATAGCCCTTGTGATGACTGAGATGAAGGAGCTTTTGCTGTAACTCATTTTTTACAATAGCTGTGCTACTTAATTCTGAATTTGGTGACATGCAGGGCCAGGAGCTGCAGGTGCAAGTGTGTGGTTAAAACATTTTCTTCCAAGAACTGTCAGAACCTTGCTCAGTGCTGTGTAGGAGGGAGGATGGGATTTTCCAGCAGAGCTGGCCTCGGGGAGAAGTGGGTGGGAAGGAAGCAGTGAAGCTTTTCTCAGGGTCTTTGTAGACTTTGTGGCAAAGCCAGGTTTGCAGTTGCAGCACTGTTAATGATCTGCCCTCGCTGCAGAGCCTGTGCTGTGTGCAGCGAGGGAAGGTGCTGAGCAGGGTGCTGTCTGGAATCGCTGCTGGATTATGTGCTGCTTCCTCTCACCACTGTCCAGGCAAAGTTAACCTGCAGACTCTCTAGGGCAGAAAGCATCCCTTACTGCGTGAGGCAGTGTCTCTTGGCTATTTTGCATAAAATCAGAGATTTTGTAAGCTGCTTAGTCTTGTGAGAGCTGCTACCCCACGAGCGTTTACAGTGTGCTCTGCAATAAAGAGTTTTTAAACAAACCCACACCTCACAGGTGAAGAAACTCAAATAGGAAGCAGATAACTGAGCTCAGCACAGCACTGCAGAATCTCTGTTGGTACTTTGAGGAGCAGAATGCAGCACTTGTTTCTTCCCCAAGGTACTTCAGGGCAATTCTCTTTCCTTAAGTGAACTGGAATTGGGTTTTCTTTATTGTGTGTTCCCAGTCTGTCCAGTGATGCCGTTCACGATGGTAGGCTGCTGGGCTCACTGTGCACTGGGTGGACCTTAGGTCATAGAATCAGTCAGGGTTGGAAAGGACCACAAGGATCATCCAGTTCCAAACCCTCTGCCATGGGCAGGTACACCCTACCCTAGAGCAGGCTGCCCACAGCCTCATCCAGCCTGGCCTTAAACACCTCCAGGCTTGGGGCCTCAACCACCTCTCTGGGCAGCGCATTCCAGGCTCTCACCATTCTCTTGCTGAACAACTTCCTCCTCACGTTCAGCCTGAACCTACCCATCTCCAGCTTTGCTCCATTCCCCCCAGTCCTGTCACTCCCTGATAGCCTAAGAAGTCCCTCCCCAGCTTTTTTGTAGCCCCTCTTAAGATACTGGAAGGCCACAATAAAGTCACCTGGGAGCTTTCTCTTCTGCAGACTGAACAGCCCCAACTCTTTCAGTCTGTCCTCATAGGACAGAAGTATGGAGTTTCCTGTGTGCCTTAAAATGACAGAAATGACAAGTGCTTGGTGTGCTGCTGGGCAGGATTGGGAAAGCTGTGCTGGCAGGAGGCAGAGAAGGAGCTGCTGTTCTGGGTCACTAGGGGGTAGCAGCTGGGGGCTCCCTTTGGGCCCTGAGGCAGTTAAAATGCCTCAGGATAATAAGTGTGAGATTCCTGGATTGCAGGAGCAGGCACTTCCAGGTGGTTCAGGCTAGCGTGGGTAGGTGAAATCCAAACATCTGAATTATCTGGATGTTGAGGGGGCTGCACCACAGAGCAGAAAAACTCAGAGTGTTCCCAGAAGCCTGCCAGTAAGTCCTGGTTTTGGAGCTGCTGAGCTTTTCTTGTCGTGTTTCTGGCCTTTTGAGGTTTTTCTAGCACTTGACCTCTCAGTCCTGGAAGGAACAAGGAAGCACAAAGACAGCTGAGTCTTGGAATTTCATTTCAGATCATCGTGGTGGTTTGCAGATGTCCTTGAAACAGCTTTAACAGGTCTTCCCCCCGAGTATGCTGGTGCTGCATGGGACAAAAGTCTAATGCAATTCATTATTCCCTTGTTACCCCTCATTTTGGAGTTTTTGTAGCTTGAATGGCTTGCCTTTTGGCCTGAAAAGAAATGAACAGCACTAAACCAAAACATTTGCATGTCTGGCTGCTTGTTCAATAAAGGACTATAATTGAGGCAACTTAAATAATATAAACAGACACACAAACGAGGGCAAGATTAAGCCAAAAACCAGTTTAAAACCACATTTACCTCCAGCCTTGACAATCTGAGGCAAAATCCTGCTTGGCTCCTCTATTCCTTGTGTCTGCATGCCTTTGGCAGGGATGATTAAAGTCTCTGCTGCTTCCCCTCTAATGTGAACAAAGCCCTTTAGAGCCATATTCTAGTTTCCTCTTAGCATCGTATTTGGCTTCCTTTGGGACTGACCTTTTACTGCCCACAGCCCACCTTCATCCTGTTAGAGGGCCTGCAGAGAGTTACTAAGTTAAACATCATAAATCCCACTATAAATGATTACACAGAGCTTTTCACTAACAATCTTCTGTGGGGATATCAAGCTTGATAGAAGCATAAATCATTTAAAGAACATCTGCCTAATGAGGGGTAACCTGGAACTGCTTCCTTCAGTCTGAGTGTACCAAGGGGGAAAAAAAAGTAGGCAATTGTTCTATTTTAGCTAGTGCCTGTTGGATGCAAGTAGTTAGTTTCTGTTGCCACAGCTATGCCTTGCTGGATGCACAAGACTTGTCCACCTTATCTGACAGTGACATTTGCTTTGCCTGCAGCCCATGGCACCGGGAACGAGGGATGTAAGTGTAATTTAGTGTGCCTGGTTGTAAAGGAAGTCTGATAATCTGTCTAGACAAAAAGTTCTACAGAGGCAAATGAGGCAGAAGAGGAAACACAATGAGGTGGTTTAAAGGCACACCGAGCAAAGATGTGCTGTGGTCTGGGAGCTCTGGTTCATGAAATGACAACAGAGAGGGTAGAGGATGCACTTGGATTCGTGTACCAGGCTCTTGCTTGAAGTGCCATGGCATGACACACAGAATCTGTTTATGGGAATATAGGAGGGCATTGAATGCAAGACTCATAGTGCAGTGATTGCATTTGTCAGAGAAGGAAGGTGAATCTGAAGATAGAAGCCTAATAAAGGAAACTGCTGATTAATGCAGGATTATTACATGTTTCTTAGGACAAGTCCAGTCTCTACTGGGGCTAACAAGTCTCTTTTACAGATGATCCTGCAGGCAGGAAACAAACTCAGCACTTGAAAAGCCCTCTCTATCCTTTCATTAGGTGTGCTAGGAAGAGTTTGAGTTTCCCATTATCGGTCACAGTTCAGCTAACTTTGACTTTGACCATCTGAAAGGCATCAGACTGTCAAGCCGATGATGGAAGGATTAATAGACCAGCAGCAGCGAATCCATTTGAAGTCACAGAATCATTGGGAGAGTTGTAAGTATGCAGCAGTAACTTTGGAATGCAACTGAACCACTCTGGCAGTGCAGATTTCACTGCCAGATGCTCATGGCAAGTCTTCAGATGACAGATTTGAAGCTGCTGCTCTCTGATAGATCTAACAGAGATGATGAGCAATAGGATCAGTGTGTTCTGTCTGTCACACAGGTCTGGCCATGAGCTTCTGGGAAGCTTGTTGCCTCCCTACATAAACAACCTTGCTGGAGGTGTGGGTTGTCTGTCACCTTATGATGGGGTCACTGCTGGCTGTTACTTCTCTTTCTGACCTGCTGAGATGCTGCCTTGGATCTTCCTACTGTGATTAGAACTGAGACAGGGAGGTCACGAATAGTTCAGTCTTTCCCTTGTGCTGTTGAGGATGAAGTCGATAGGAAGTAAATATTATTGACTGCTGTTTTCATTCAAAAATCAAGATTCATTGAGGTGAGTCTGAGGTCAATAGAAGCTCTCAAGAGGGAGGAGACCAATAAATCATGACACTGAATGGAACAATACTTGTAATGCAGCTAATTTTGGATATTGAGTGTTATTTGCTCTAGCAGGGTTTGTGTGTGCTTGGTTGTAGGGTTGTTGGTTCGGGTTTTTTAATTGTCCTGTTAAGCAGATTGATAAATTATAGCATTTAAAAAGACTTTTGTGTACTGCAGTTATGCACTTCTAACTACAGTGGGTTGTATTTCACCCAGGTATTAAAAAACTGTAATATAAGTTGGAAGTGATCTGTGTAGTTTACCTGGCCTAACTTCTGCCTGGGGCATGTCTAGCTTTCAGTATTCTTCAGTGTCCATGATCCCAAACATAGGCACTTCACAAAGATTGGCCCAAACAGCAGTCCTTTCCCAAGGAGCTTTCTCATCTCTCCTTTGGGCTTCAGGTCTAAGGAAGCAACCAAGACAACATGTGAGTAAAGTGTAAGAACAGCCTTTGATTCCAGTCTTCATTGCTTTCTAGCTTTGGAGATGGAATAAGCACATGCAAATAAAGCAGTGATGAGGCCAGCTGGCACTTCTGGAGGAAATACGTGAAGGTCAAAGTTTAGTAGGTATATCTGCTGTGTTCCTAGGGCAGGTTAAAATCTACTGGGATTGAGGAGTACCTTGCAATGTCAGTGAGGAAATGTCACACAGTTGGCTAACATAGTGATGGGCTGGCCAGCGTCTTGCTGGAAGGTGAAGTACTTAGCCCTGCCTTTTAGGACAAGAGGAGGTCATGTTTTCAGTGTCTGCTGAAGAGCAGAGGCAGTGGGAAGAAGTATCATATCCAGGAAATGCTAGGGACCCTCTTTGGAAAATCAGGCCACCTAAACGCGTTGCAAGTGAGACAGATCAAAGCTCCCTGAGCTGTAAGAAGATTGACCATGCCTAGACCAAAGGTAACTTTCTGTGTGCCTTCGAGAAGGGGGCTGAGGTCACAAATTGGATTGGCAGGGATGGTACAGCAATCCGGCTTGGGTTGGCATGGGTTGTACAGTGATCCAGCTTGCATACCAAAAGCAGCATAGCTGAACTTGGGCAGAGTTGGGGTAGGATTGGTGTATTTGCCTGGGTGGAGCTTTTTCTCTGCTTAACCCTTAACTAGGTGTAATCATAGAATCAATCAGATAGGAAGAGACCTCCAAGATCATCCAGTCCAACCTAGCACCCAGCCCTAGCCAGTCAACTAGACCATGGCACTAAGTGCCTCAGCCAGGCTTTTCTTCAACACCTCCAGGGATGGCAACTCCACCTCCCTGGGCAGCCCATTTCAATGCCACTCTCTTTGCCAACAACTTCCTCCTAAGATCCAGCCTAGACCTCCCCTGGCACAACTTGAGACTGTGTCCCCTTGTTCTGTTGCTGGTTGCCTGGCAGAAGAGCCCAACCCCACCTGGCTACAGCCTCCCTTCAGGTAGTTGTAGACAGCAATGAGGTCACCCTCACTGAGTTCTCTTTATGGCATTCCTTTGTGCCATGTAAGCACATGTAAGTAGGATGTGTTTACAGGAGACAGGATGTGTTTTGGGAAGGGGGCATAAGCAGAGATGGAGTAGGATGTGCTTAAAGTAAGAGTCTTTTGTGGCATCTTTTTCATGTAATTAAGACAATATGGGCTAGATAGTAATCTGACTAAAGATTTTACAGTTCCTTTTGATAGTATCTTTCTGTGTGTGCATGGCCCTGATCAATGTGCCTGCAGTTTGTGGTCAAGAACTGTGTAGTCCAAAGCAGGGTAATTTGATTAGCTTGTCAGCTGCTCTAAGTAGCTGCTGCTTCACTTGAAGTCGGTGGAGTTGTGCCAGATTATACCAGCTGGGAATGTGACCGTCATTTTTACTGAGTCACATTTCTAGCCCTTGCTATGCTCTTAAATTCCTGAGCTGAAGCCAGCCCTTGTGATAGCTGCAGGGTAGGATTTTCAGAAGCAGCCAACCTTGGCCTGACTCTGCTCCCTCAGCAATCAAAGGATATTTGTTATGTTACTGCATCCAGCCACAGAGTCAAAGGGGTTGGATTCAATTAGGCTGCTGCTGTAATGCTGAGGATCTAGTTCTCTGCTGAAGCTTCAGTCCACTGCAACCAGCAGGGCCATGCTGCTTCCTAGGTGTCTCAGGATCAAGCCTGTTCTACTTGTTGCTGTGTTAACAAAAGGAAGCTGCAGAATGGTAGCAAAAGCTGCTCTCTTCCCCACAGCACTGCCTTTCCTTTGCTGCCTGGAAATGTTGGTCCTGGTTTGGTATCCTCTGGGATGGCTCTGGCTGAAGGAGTAAATCATTGCCTCCTGGCTGGTTTCCTGATGACCTGGAGTGTGTCAGCATGGCCTTGCCATGTGCCATCGGAGCTCCTGGGTGTGCATGGATTGATCTGTATGCACATGGTAGCAGTTTGGCTCTTCCTTAGCTTTTAAGTAGTGTTTCAGCCCTGCTGCAGATGGTCAACTACGCACTGCTGCTTTGTGTTCATGCAAAGGAAATATGCAGGCTGCCTTTGTGGCCAAGAGCCACTTTGTCAACCAGATATTGTGTTTCTAGGAGTGCAGTAACTGGTTCCATTTCTGTTTGCTTTTTTTTGGCTAGGAGATATTTAAGGTTTGGATGTGTTATTGCCAGTCACTCAAAGCAGGAAGGTGGAGTAAGGGTTGGCCTTCTGTTTGGCTTTTACTAAGGCATTTGCTGCAGGATTGCCAAGTCAAGCAGGGATTTCAGAAGAGGAAGTCATTATCTGCACACTTCTTCCTCAAATCCACTCCTACTCTAACATTAGCGAGCATCTAGAAGTAGCTGCCAGAGCAGCTGCAATGCCAAGTACGGCAGTCCCCAGTGGGGTCTTCCTTCTTGAGCAAGCTTGAGCCTGTGATGAGAATTAGGGCCGGAGATAAGGTGCTTGTGTTGACTGACTTGCCACTAATCTTCCAGCTGGCTAAATAGAAATGACTCATTTGCCAGCCTGTGCATAACCCTTGTCTTCCCTCCTACCTAAAGCGGTATGTGGCTTTTACTTTTTCCCCCACCATCTGCTGCTTGGAGAGCTGAAGGTGCCAAAGCAGCTTTGCCTTTGGCTCAGTGCCGTGAGTTTTGTGCCTGTAAGAGAGTGGCAACTTGCCAGCCCCCGTCCTGCCTCTCACAGTGTGGAATTGGAGTGGGTAAATTCCAGCTACTTCAGTGGAAAGTGGAGCGGTTGCTCTGCAACCAAGGAGGGCTGCTGGTGCCTGAAAGCACCCCGGACTCAACTGGGTAGCGGAAAAGTTTGCGTCGTGGCTATACAGAGCGCATGCCTGTTCCTCTGGTGCATGGGAATTTGTGTAACTGGGAATCCCAGCACACTCACCTGTGAATAAACCTGAGCTGCTCTGCTTCACGAGCTGCCTCTGTAGTGTTTTGCAGGTTTGAACGTGTGCTCTCTCCAGCTTTCTGAATTCCACACTTTGGTGTTTGGTACTAATTTCGAGTGACTAGAGACTAATATTTCATGAAGGCTTTATAGCTGCCAAAGGTTTACCTTGGGTTCTGTATTGTCTAATTCTGTATGAACTGGGGCAAGATGAGGAAATGAGTTAAGCCCTGTGATAAGCAATGCATCAAAGACTCTTTTTCTCTGCTGTAACTTCCAGGCCTTCAAACCTGGGATTGGGTTTTGGAGCGAGTCAGATCTATGGCACTCTAACAAGGCTTTGCTGAAAGCATTGTGGTTCAGTTCCCTTTAGTCTACAACATGTCCAGCCGTGTCCTGCCACTGTTGGAATCTGTGGGGCATCTGCTGTGGGACAAGTGTGTTGGTTTTGGGCTCTGTTGTGATTCAAACAAGGTTCACCAGGTCTAGTAAAGTACCTTCCAGGAAAGAGATAACTGAAGAGAATATGACCTGTGCTAGTTTGAAGCTAGCTAGAATGTTTTGGTGAGAAGAATTAGATTACAGGCTGTGAAAGGAAAAGAATGGTGATGTCTACTTCACTCATAGGCTTGCTGAGATATATAAGAACAAGAATGTAAATGTAGGTAACATAGTCGCTCTCTGGGTTCTGTGGGCTGCATTTCTGTCTCTCACCTAACCTGCCGTCTTTGTGACTAATCCACCTGCTTCCTAACCCACCCCAGCTGACCCTCCAGTCTTCCTTGGGCACAAGGCAACATCTGGGGTAAGGTAGAGAGGGGTGGGAGAAGGTGGAAAGGCAGTTGGGAGCCCCTCCTAGGAAGTCAGGTTTCTGGGAGGGCTGTTGTGCTTCTGTATTACCATTTAACTTGTAGTACTGTAAATATCTGCTTGTATATTGAGCTAAGCTGTAAATACATTCAATTTCCAGAGCTGCCGAGTCTAGTCTGGGTGATTTCCAAAGTGTGGGGGGAGTGGGGGGGTGGGTAAGACCCAAACCATCTGTAAAATGGCTGAAAAATGCTGAGTGAAACAGGAGGACTGCATAGGGAATAAGTCTGCATTTTCTAAGAGGCATCAAGTGAAACTATTGGATGGCAGACATCAATGAAACAGAGCATGCTTGCTCACACAGTGCACTGCCAAGCTGTGGCCTGGCTTGCTACAAGGTGTGGTAGATGTGAANCCTCCTGGGGACTCTGGTTTCTGGGAGGGCTGTTGTGTTTCTGTATTACCTTTAACTTGTGTATTTCTGTCTATGGCTGTTTATATTGTAAGTATCTGCTTATATGTTGTGCTAAGCTGTGAATAGAAAGCTT